>PVKZ01002417.1:0-227867 GCA_004027375.1 Macroglossus sobrinus
ATGTAATCCCTATCAAAATATCATTAACATTTTTCAGAGAATGAGAGCAAATAATCCTAAAATTTAAATGGAACTATAAAAGATTCTGAACAGCCACAGCAATCTTGCAAAAGAAAAAATTTGGAGGTATAATACTACCTGATATCAAACTATACTATATAGTTACAGAAATCAAAATAGCATGGTACTGGCATTAAAGAAGACACATTAATCAGTGGAGAATAGAGAGCCCAGAAATACACATCTATATGCTTGCTTAATATATTACAAAAAAGGCAATAATATCTAATGGAGTAAAGACAGTCTCTTCAATAAACTGACTGAATAAGAAAAGATATTCATTTATGATACATCTGATAAGGGGTTAATATTCCAAATATATAAAGAACTCATGCAACTCAACAACAACAACAACAACAACAAACAATTCATTTAAAAAAATGGGCAGAAGTTCTGAATAGTTATTTCTCCAAAGAAAAAATACAGATTACCAATAGACATGTGAAAAGATGTTCAAGGTCACTAATTATTAGAGAAATTCATCTTAAAACTACAATGAGATATCACCTCACACCTGTCAGATGGCTATCATCAATAAATCAAAGAACAAGTGTTGGTGAGACCTCATACACTGTTGGTGGGATTGAAAATTGTTATATTCATTATGGAAACAGTCTGGAGATTTGTCAAAAAAATAAAAATAGATCTACCTTTTGACCCAGCAATTTGCACTTGTGGGCGTTTATCCAAAGAAAACCAAAACAATAATTGATAAAGATCTATGCATCCTTATGTTTATAGCAGCACTATTTACATTAGCCAAGATATAGAAGCAAACTAAATGCTCATCAACAGAAGATTGGATAGAGAAGTTACAGTTTATATATACAATGGAATATTACTCAGCTATGAAAAAATGAAATCCTACCATTAGCAATGACATGAATGGACATAGAAGTTATTATGCTGAGTGAAATATATCAGACAGAGAAAGATAAATCTATATGTTTTTATTTTCACTTATATGGGGAGTCTAAGGAATTGAAAGAACAAACTAATCAAAAACAGATTCACAAACACAGAGGACAATCTAGTGATAACCAGAGAATAGGGAGATTGGGGATCTGAGTGAATGTGGTGAAGGGTTAAAGAAGTATAGACTAGTAGTTGATAGATGGTCATGGAAATGGGGAGCATGGCATAGGAAATGCAGTCAGTATAGAATTGCTACGTGTAGAGCCAGAGGAGAGAAAGAGTAATCAGGGGGATAGTTTCATGAAATATATAAATATCTAACAATCTACTGTATACTTGAAAGTAATAATAAAATTAAATTAAAAACACAATGTTCTTGTGAAAATGGCAGGTAAGGTAAACTCTGTGCTCACCTCCATCCATGACCACATCAAAAATATAACTAAATTATAGAACAATTTACCTAGAGAACCATTTGAAGACCAGCTGAGCAGAAGTCCTATAACTGAGGATGTAAAGTAGAAGCCACATCGAAACTGGAAAGAGAGATGGAGACATGAAACAGGTTGAGCCCACACCCATGTTTGGCAGTTGAGAATCAGGAGGGATACTTCAGCATGAGAGGTTCCCCTTGAGAGGTGAGTGGTCCCTGTCCCACATGTGCTACCCAGTACAGAGCACCAGTTTCTGCCCCCACATCTGGCTTTGAAAAGCAGTGAGGATTCCGTCCATCAGGGTGGAAAGAAGACTGCTGAAAATCCAGGCATCCTCTTAAAGAGCTTGCACACACACACACTTTAGCTCCCAGGAATGCCTCTGAACTCTGCAAATGGATGGCAGCTTGAGAGGTACCACAGACATACAGGAAGAGCCTGAGTTGTGTAGCTTTGTGGCGAAGGCTGGAAGAACAACCACTATTGTCCCTGTATTGAACCATCCTACCACGTTACCAGTGGGCAGCACCATCTTTCCTATGTTAAGCCCTCCTGCTACATGGCTAAATCTGAATCTGCTTTGACCTAGTGAACTGGCACAGTCAATCCTGGTGACTCCCTGGGACCCTGCTTCATCTAACTTGCTCACTGCCCAAGGCTCTTTCAACGGCAGTAATCTGCACTTTGCCCACTCTGCAGTATTTCTTGGAGAAGTCTTGGGAGTCCGTGAACCTTGATCAGTAGGCAGCTGGCCTCAGTGTGTTCTGTGCTGCTTGTGGAGTGGCCCCAAGCTCAACACTAGTACCAAATCTAATCTGCGTTATCTGGTGAACACTGCTTTCCCCACCTTGATGATTCCCCAAGATCCTGCCTCACCCAACTTTTGTACTGACTGAGGCTCTTTCAGCAATTGACCCTACAGGCAGATAACAGGTGACAGCAGGACTCGGGAAGCCCAGGGCTTTGCTGAGCTGTCTCAGGCCTAATACTGGTGGCAACAGGCCTTGGTTTGCAGTGTAGCCTCTCTCATATACCTCCTGGTCCAGAACAGGCAGCGACCAACCTTAGACCACTTTGTAATCCCTACCAGGTAGTACCGGGCCAGTCACATGCAGTGGCTGAACTTGGCCTGCATGGGAGCCTGTCCCAAGAGACCACAGAATCAACACACCTGGTGGCTAAGTTCAGACAACAAAAAAGCACTACCTGATTAGACCCACAAACAGCACACCTGAAGGGTGGTCTCGGCAGGCACCAGAAGACTGCTGGGATGTGTTTGGTTCTGTTGGGTCAGCCCTCATACAGCAACTCATATGCAGTGCTCAAGGCCAAGCCCCACAGTCAGTCAGCCTGAAGGTCAAACATACTCACTGATGTCCCAACAGTGAAGAAATCTCAAATACAACAGAGGGCACACACACATCCATGCATGAGATACTCCTGAAGCAGCCAGTTCAGGAAATCATGAAGATTGTGCTACTTGGTCTCACAAGACAACTACTACATAAGACTAACCTGCCAGACTGGGAGATGTAGTAGATCTACTTAACACATAGAAACAAACACAGAGAGGCAGCCAAAATGCAGAGACAAAGAAAAATATCCCAAATGAAAGAACAGGAGAAAACTCCAGAAAAAGAACAAAATGAAATGAAGGCAAGAAATCCATGAGATACCCAGTTCAGAACACTGGTTTTAAGGATGCTCAATGAACTTAGTGAGAACTTAAAAAAATAGTAAGTATTAAAAAAAGGACATTGAAATCATAAAAGAGAACCAGTCAGAAATGAAGAATGCAATAACTAAAATGAAGAATATGTTAGAAGGAAATAACAGCAGATTAAATAAAGCAGAAGATTAAATCAGCAATTTAGATGATAAAGGTAGCAGAAAACACCCAAATGAAACAGCAGAAAAAAAATAAGCACAGTTTAAGGCACCTGTGAAACATCAAGAGTAACAACATTCTAATCATAAGAGTACCAAAAGGAGGATAGAGAAAGCAATGGATTGAGAACCTATTTAAAGACACAATGACTGACAACTTCCTTAACCTTGCAAAAAGAAATACATATACAAGCCCAGGAAACACAATGAGTACAAAATAAGATAAATCAAAAGAAGCCCACACCAAGACACATCATAATTGAAATGGCAAATGTTTAAGACAGAGAATATCAAAGAAAGGTGGTTAGTTACCTGCAAGGGAACAGTAGCTTCTCCCAGAATACTCTCCAAACTGCTGAAAGAGCCTCAGCCTCCAAAAGGCTCTAACAAAGTTTATATAATGTGTTGAAAAATGGTTCAGTTTGTGATAAAAATATATTAGAGAGAAGCTCAACATCATTAGCCATCAGGGAAATGCTATGCAAAACTACAGGATTCCCACAAGGATGGCTCAGATCAAAAATAAATAAAACCCTACTAAACATATACATACCCAACAGAAGAGTACCTACATATATCAAATAATTATTTACTGACATAAAGGGAGAGTTTGACAGTAATATACTCTTAGGAGACTTCAACACCCCATTGACACCAATGGACAGACCTTCCAAACAGAAAATCAATAATAAAACAAGAGCCTTAAAAGACACACTCGACTAGATGAATTTATTTGGTGTTTTCAGAAAGTTTCACCCCAAGTGGTAGAATATACATTCTCCTCAAGAACACATAAAACATTTTCCAGGATAGACCATATGTTAAGCCACAAAACACATCTCAATAAGTTTTAGAAAACTGGAATCATATCAAGTATTTTCTCTCACCTCAATGGTATAAAACTAGAAATCAACTACAAAAAAAAAAAAACCTTATAAAGATACAAACACATGAAGACTAAATAGCATACTACAAAATAATGAATGAGTTAACAATGAGACCAAGGAAGAAATCAAAAAATACCTAGAGATAAATGAAAATGAAAACACAATGGCCCCAAATCTATGGGACACAGTGAAAGAAATACTAAGAGGAAAATTCATAGCAATACAGATCAACATCAAGTAACAAGAAAAATCTCAAATAAACAACTTGCACCTAAAGAAACTGGGACAAGAACAACAAACAAAGCCCATAGTGAGTAGAATGAA
Source organism: Macroglossus sobrinus (assembly GCA_004027375.1). NCBI lineage: Eukaryota > Metazoa > Chordata > Mammalia > Chiroptera > Pteropodidae > Macroglossus > Macroglossus sobrinus. Next base: position 4,508 of record PVKZ01002417.1, read on the forward strand.
GGAAATAATAAATACCAGAGTGAAAGTAAACAAAACAGAGTCTAAAAAAAGAATACAAAAGATCAAGGAAAATAAGAGCTGGTTCTTTGGAAAGAATAACAAAATTGGTAAACCTTTAACCAGACTCTTTAAGAAAAAAGAGAGAAAGAAAAATATCAGAAAGGAAAAATCAGAAAGGAAAGAGGAGAAATGACAACTGACCACAGAAATACAAAGGAACATAAGAAAATACTATGAACAATTATATGCCAACAAATTGGACAATTTGGAAGAAATGAATAAATTCCTAGAAATGTACGATCTTCTAATAATGAATTAAGAAAAAATAAAAAAAAATCTAAACAGACCAATTACTACTAACAAAATTGAATTAGTAATCAAAAACTCCCCCAAAACAAAAGTTCTGGGCTGGATGTCTTCATAGGTGAATTTTACCAAACAGTCCAATAATAATTAAAACTTATTCTTCTCAAACTCTTACCAAAAATTCAAGAAAATAGAAGGCTCTCAATCTCATTTTACAAGGCCACCATTACCTTGATTTCAAAGCTAAATAAAGACATTACAAAAAAATAAAATTATAGGCTGATATCACTGATAAACACAGATGCAAAAATTCTCAACAAAATATTGGGAAACCAAATTTAACAGTACATTAAAAAGATCATACACTATGATCAAGTGGAATTTATTCCTGGAATGCAAGTTTGGTTCAATATTCACAATTCAATTAATGTGATACATCAAGTAAACAAAATTAAGGATAAAAGTCATATGATCATATAAATAGTTGCATTAAAGCATTTGAAGAAATCCAGCACTCATTTATGATCAAGACTCTCAGCAAAATAGTAATAGAGGAAACATACCTCTACATAATAAAGGCCACATATGACAAATCCACAGCTAACATCATATTCATCAAGGAAAAACTAAAACTGCTTTCCTTAAGATCAGGAATGCAATAAGGATATCCACTTTCACCACTTTTATTCAACATAGTATTGGAAGTCCTAGCCACAGCAATCAGACATGAAAAAGAAATAAAAGGCATCCAAATTGGGAAGGAAGATGTAAAACTATGATTTTTTGCATATAACATGATACTATATGAAGAAAACCCTAAAGATTCCACCAAAAATTTGTTAGAACAGATCAGTGAATTCAGTAAAGTAGCAGAATACAAAATTAATATTCAAAATTAATAAACCAGTTGCATTTTTTACACCAATAATGGATTATCAGAAAGACAAGAAAATTCCATTTACAATACATTAAAAATATCTAGTAAAAAATTCAACCAAAAATATAAAAGCCTTGTACTTGGAAAATATGTTATTGAAGAAAGAAATTGAAGAAGATGCAAATAAATAGAAACATATGCCTTGCTTATAGATAGAAAAATTAATATCAGTAAAATATCCAGGCTACCCAAAGCAATCCATAGATTCAATACAATCCCTATCAAATTACCAATAGCATTTTTCACAGAACTAGAAAAAATAATACAGAAATATATATGGAACCATAAAATATCCCAAATAGCCACAGCAATCTTGATCAAGAAGAGCAAAGTAGGAAGTATCACCTTACCCAATATCAAACTATACTACACATCACTAATAATCAAAACAGCATGACACTGGCATAGAAACAAATAGATCAATGAAATAAAATAAAGAGCCAGAAGTAAACCCAACTCTGTATGGACAATTAATATATTACAAAGAAGACAAGAATATACAATGAAGTAAAGACAGTTTTTTCAATAAACGGTGCTGAAAAAACTAGACAGATGCATGCAAAAAAAATAAAACTGGTCCAGTTTTGTATAACACATACAAGAATAAACTCAAAATCAGTTAAAGACTTAAAGGTAAGATCCAAAACCATAAAACTCGTAGAAGAAAACATAGGCAATAAATTCTATGACATTGCTTTTACTATTTTTTTTTCTTTCTGATATATTTCCTTGGGTAAAGGAAACAAAAGAAAAATAAACAAATGGGACTACATCAAACTGAAATGTTTTTGCACAGCTAAGGAAACCATCAACAAAATGAGAAGAAAACCTACTGAAGGAGAGAAAATATTCACCAATGATACATCTGATAAAGAGTTAATATCCAAAATTTATAAATAACTCATACAACTCAACCCCCTCAAAAAAAACTAACAATTCGATTAAAAAATGAGCAGAGGCCCTGAATAGACATTTCTCTAAAGAGGACATACAGATGAACTATAAAGATATGAAAAATGCTCAGTGTCACCAATCATCAGAGAAATGCAAATGAGAACCACAATAAAATATCACCTCACCCCTGTCAGAATGACTATCATCAATAAATTAATAAACAACAAGTTTTGGTGAGGATGTGAGGAAAAGGGAACCCTTGTGCATTGTTGGTGGGATTGCAAATTGTTGCAGCCACTATGAAAAACTGTATAGAGGCTTCTCAAAAAATTAAAAATAAAACTACCTTACAGCCCAGCTATTCCACTTATGGAATTTATTTTAAAAAATCCAAAACATTAATTTGAAACAATATATATACCCCTGTGTTTATTGAAGAGTTACTTACAATACCCCAGATATGAAAGCAACCTAAGTACCCATCAATAGATGATTGGATAAAAAAAGTGATACATATACACAATGAGATATTACTCAGCCATAAAAAAGGATGGAATTTTACCATTTGTGACAACATGAGTATACCTGGAGGGTGTTATGTTAAGTGAAATAAGTCAGATAGAGAAAGACAAATACCACGTGATCTCAGTTATATGTGAAATCTAAGTAGCAAAATAAACAAACAAAACAGAAATAGAGTCATAGATACAGAGAACATACTGATGTTTGCCAGATGGGAGAGGTGTTGGATGGCTGGGTGAAAAAGGCAAAGAGAATAAGAAGTATGAATTCGTAGTTACAAAATATTCATGGAGATGTGAAGTATAACATAGGGAATATAGCCAATAATATTTTAATAATTATATATGGTGCCAGGTTGGTACTAGACTAATTAGGAGGATCACTTCATAAAATATATAAATGTTTAACCACTCTGCTATATACCTGAAACAAATATAAAATAATATTGAATGTCAACTTCAATTGACAAAATAAAAATAAATTTTAAAAAACAATGTATCAGAATTTGTAATATACTGTTAGAAATATTTCCGAAGACTTCAAATCAATTGTTTTGGCTTCAACTTTAAAAAGTAGGAAAAGGAAGTCAAAGTAATTAGAAGAAAAGAAATAATGAAGATTAAAGTATAAATCAATAATATAAGAAACAGAAAAACAATAGAAATAAAAAATGAAAACAAAAGCTATTTCTTTGAGAAGATCAAATAAATTGATAAACCTCTAGCCAAAATTCTCAGAAAGAAAAGGACAGTTGCCAATATTAAAAATGAAAAAGGAACTAACAATAGCATAATCCAGGTCATATAGAATTGATATATCCTAATCTTTTAGACTACGATACAAACCAAAATTTTAACTTAGAGTGAAATAGAGGCCCTAGTTCTCGGACCAGTTGAGGAACCCCACTCAACACCACACCTCCCTTAGCAACCACTTTATACTTAAAGTATGTCATTGTTTGCTGTTTATCTCTGCCCAGTCAGAGTGTCAGCCACCTGAGGACAATACATCCTATGGTTCTATGGCTTCTCCTATAGTAGCTAATAAAATGATGTTGATGAATACTCTTGGAAACATGGAGGAGTGAGAGATGTCCTCAGATCCCTTCCCTTGAAATAACAATAAGCTGAATATCTAAAACTCAAAAAAAACACCCAAACTAAAAAAAAATGAAAAAGGACAAAGCACTGCAGATTTTACTCACATTAAATGGGTAATAAGGGAATATTATGAATATCTTTGTAAGAATAAATTTAAAAAATAGATAAAATAGACAAACTTCTTGAAAGACATACGATCAAAGCTCCTTCAAAAGGAAATAACATGAATAGCCATAAATCTATTAAAGAAATTGAATTTGTAGATAAAAGCCTTCCTATACACATGTCTCCAGGTTCAGATGTCTTCATTCCTACCAAATATTTAAGAAAAAATAATACCAAATGCACTACAAAGTTCCAAGAAAATTGAAGAGGAAGGAATGTTTCCCAACTCATTCTATGAGAGAAGCATTATGCTTATACTAAAACCCAAAAAAAGATAGTGTAAAAAAGTAAAACTATCAACTACTATTCCTCATGAATACAGATGGATAAATGTCTAAAAAGAATTTACAAGTCAAATCCAACAATACATTAGAAGTATAAACATCATTGCCAAGTGGGACTTATTCCAGAAATACAGGGTTGGTTTAACATTTAAAAATAAATGTGATTCACCATATTAACAAACTAAAAGAGACAAACCTTATGATCAATAGATGGAGTAGGTGCACTTGAAAAAATCCCAATACATTCTTGATTAAAAAAAAAAAAACTCTCAGTAAAACCAGAAATAGAAGTGAACTTCCTCAACCTGTTAATGTGCATTAAAAATTATCTATGATATTATATAAAATGATAAAAGACAATATTTTTCCCATTAGATTGGGAACAAAGCAAGGATGTCTGCTTTCACCACTTCTTTCAATTTTGTACTTTGTGGATAGTGCAATTAGGTAAAATAAATATATATAAATATAAATATAAATATAAATATAAATACATAAATATAAAAATATAAATAAATAAATATATATGTGTGTGTGTGTGTGTATATATATATATATATATATATATATATATATATATATATATATAAAGCATCAGATTGGAAAAGAAGAAAAATAAAACTTTATTCACAGATGATGTTATGAACTATTTATAAATTTTGATAAAATCTACAAAAAAACCTAGTAAAACTGAATTCAGCAATGATGCCAGATAATCAATACACAGAAATCAAGTAAATCAATCAGTAATCAGTAACTGGAAATTCAAAAAATATATTTGTAGTAGCTTAGAAATATATCTGATAAAAGAAATGAAAGACCTGTACAATGAAAACTACAAATCATTGTGGAGAGAAATTAAAAATGCATTGAATAAATGGGGAAACATACTTTCTTCATTGGTCTGAAGTCTCAGTATTGTTAGGATATCAAGTCTTCCCAAATTGCAATTCCAATACTAATCCTAGTAGGTTTCTTTGCAGAAATTTACAAGCTGATTCTAAAATTCATATAGAAGTCTAAATGAAGGGCTAATTCTATATAATTTCAAAAGACAGAAATAAACTTATAGATACAGAGAACATTTTGATGGTTGCCAGATTGAGGGGAAGATGGGAGGTGGATGAGAAAGGAAAAGTGATTAAGATGTACAAATTAGTAGTACAAAATAGCTATGGAGATGTAAAGCATAACATAAGGAATATAGTCAATATTGTAATAACTGTATGATGTCAGATGGGTACTAGTTTTATTGGGGTGATAATTTCATGAGTTATATAGGTATCTAATCACTATGTTGTATAACTGAAACTAATATAATATTGTATGCCACCTGTAAACAAAAAAAATTAAATTATTATAAAAGAAAGAAAAAATGGCATAAAGAAAAAAAGACCAGTGGAACCAAAGTGAGATCCCAGAAATTGGATAGCTGATTTTTTTTTATGAAGGGAATGCAGTGAGGAAAGGATAGTCTTTTCAAGAAATGATGCTGAAATGACTGGATATTCATATACAAAAATGAACTTCAAACCATATATAAATATTAAAAATAGATTGCACAAAGAAAAGTGAATCACAAACTGAATTGTAAAATCTAAATCTGTAGATTTTATTTAAAAAAAAATAAGAGAAAAATCTTTGTTATCTGTAGTTAGGCAAAGAGTTTTTAGATAAGCACCAAAGACATAATCCATAATAGAACAAAATGATTAATTAAACTTCATCAATATTTAAGATTTATGATTTTCAAAAAATATTCTTAAAATAATGACTGGGGAAGGTTTTTGTAAATCATAGATCTCAGAAATTATTTGTATCCAGATGTTACTGAAACATTGTCTATAATAGCAAAATATTGGACACGAACTAAGTGTCCAAAGTTGAAGAATGGTGAATAAATTATGACTCATCCATCATCCACATTACACTGAGCTATAATATAGCAGTTAAAATGAATGAGGTACAGCTATCTCCCTTGACATAAAAAGAATTCTTATCTCCATCAGCAGGTAAGAAAGCAAGTTGTAGAACAAATGTACTGTTTTATCCTAAAACAAAGTAAAACCAAATGTTTGCATATGTACACATATACATAAACACTTATTCAAACGATCTGGAGAGACACATACCAGACAAAAAAGAGAGGAAGGTGGGCACAGATGATTGTGAAGGGGATGTTTACTTTATATGAAATATAATTTTTCTTTTTTAAAATTTTCAATTAAAGTTGGCATTCAATATCATTTTATATTAGTTTCAGGTGTACGGCATAGTGATTAAACATTATATAATTTATGAAGTGATTCCCTGATTAGTCTAGTACCCACCTGGCAAACCATACATAGTTATTACAATATTGACTATATTTCCTATGCTGTACTTTACATCCCCATAACAATTTTGCAACTACCAATTTATACTTCTTAATCCTGTCACCATTTTAATCTGGCACCCTAATACCTCTCCAACCTGGCAAAAGTTTGTTCTCTGGATCTCTGAGTCTCCTTCTGTCATATTTTTAATAACAGCTTTATTGAGATCTACTTCACATACAATACAATTCATACAATTTAAATGTGCAATACAGTGGGTTTTAGTATATTTACGTAGTTGTGCAACCATCCCAGTTTTAGGACGTTATCATCTCGAAAACAAAACAAAACAAAACAAAATGTTTGGAAAAACATGGCAAAGTGAGAGACATCCCTAGATCTCTACTCTTGAAACAACAATAAGCTGAACATCTAAAACTCAATAAAAAAAAACACCCAAACTGCACACTGGCATGTCTGATTGTGTGATCTGTGCCTAAGAGCTACCACAAGTCAGAACCCGGGTGTTGGGCAGTGGACTGAGAGAAATAAAGAAGCTGCCTCTCACAGCCACTGGAGCTCTCTGTAGGGGGAGTCGGAGGGGAGAAGGTGCCTTGAGTTCCCTGAACAGCCCTGCCTGGGAGAGTTGTGAGTTCCATGCACCTAATGGCAGGGCTCAGTCATCAGGGCAGAACACAAAGAAGCAGGATGGCATAGAAACAGAAGTTTATTTTTTACCAGCCACAGTTGGAAAACCAAGGCTGAGACATAGCCCACAACCCCCAAGGCAGAGGTCTCCACCACCATACCCTCCGTGATCGATCAATGTGGAGCCCCAGTGGAATCTGAGCAAACACTACCAAAACTGTTGCTAACACTGACAGAAACTGAGACTGAGGGTAGTGAGTGTGATTAAATATCTACAAGAAAATAAAAAAGATATTATTAAGGGTTTATATAAAGCAGGGATCCAAGAGTATTTGCAAACAATGCCTCCAATAAGGGCCTACTATCCAAATTATACAAAGAACTCATACAACTTAATAACAACAACAAAATGATCCAATCAAAAAATGGGCAGAGGACCTGAACAGACACTTCTCCCTTGGGCATGTACAAATGACCAACAAATATATGAAAAGATGCTCAACATTGCTAGCTATTAGGGAAATGCAAATCAAAAGCACAATGAGATACCATCTCACACCTGTTAGAATAGCTATAATCAACAGAACAAGTAATCACAAATGCTGGAGAGAATGCAGAGAAAAAGGACCCCTCATACACTGCTGGTGGGACTGCAAATTGAGACAGTCATTATGGAAAACAGTATGGAGGTTCCTCAAAAAACTAAGAATTGATCTACCATATGATCCAGCAATCCTTCTACTGGGTATTTACCACAAAGACTTGAAAAAACAAATATCCGAAAAGATATCTATGTTCATAGCAGCATTATTCACAGTGGCCAGGGCATGGAAGCAACCAAAGTGTCCTACAATAGATGATTGGCTAAGAAGCATTTGTACATATATACAATGGAATATTACTCAGCCATAAGAAGAGATGAAATATGCCATTTGCGACAACATGGATGGACCTCGAGATAATCATGCTAAGCGAAATTAGCCAGACAGAAAATGTTGAAAATCACATGATATAACATATATGGGATATAAACTTAAAAGCAACAAATGAGAAGGACAAACAGAGACTCATGAATATGGACTATAAATTAGTGGTTACCAGAGGGTATGGGGTGGGGGGAGCAGGTGGGAGGTAGTGGGTTAAAGGGGGCCAAATATAAGGGGGTAGAGGGAGGGTGAAGTGCGCAAAAGAGATCAAATATATGGTAGCTGAAGGAAACTGGACTTTGGGTGTTAAACACACAATAGAATATACAGATGCCAAATTATAATGTACTCTTGAAAATTATATAATTGTATTAACAAATATTACCTCAATAAATTTAATTTAAAAAAGAGTATAAAAATATATTTTTTTAAATATCATAGCTTAAGATAGAGAAAAGAGTTTCAATCAATTTCCATCTGCCCCCAAAGCCCATTTTCCTAACTATTATGTGACACAGATAGTTTTGATGGCCTTCTGGTAAGGAGATCCACTACCAACAAGATAATATTATAATTATAAAAAACTGAGTAGGTTTATGAAAAAAAGGGAAAAATATGAACTATTTAAAACATACTGCTACAAATAATTGCTGAATTTAGCAGCTTAGAATAACCATGATTTTATGCTCATGGAATAAGCAGGTCAGGTATTTAGAAGGGGCATAACAGGGAGAGCTTTTTCTGCTCCACAATGTCTAGCACCTCCCCTGGGAATACTGGAAGGTTGGAGTGACTTGATGGCCAGTGGCTTGAATCATCCCAAGTCTTGTTCATTCACTTCCCTGGTGCTTCAGATGGGATGATTCAAAGACTAGAAGTGCCAACCAAAGTGCCTCTATGTGGCCTGTCCACACAACTGGCTTCCTCACTGTCCAGTGTCTTCAGAGTAGTCAAACTTCTTATATGGTGGCTTGGGTCCCCAAGAGTGACTGTTTCAGCAAGCAAAGTAAAAATGGAAGTCACCTTTTCTGATATAGCCACATAATTCACACAGCATCACTCCAACACCCTACTATGGGATAAAGTGAGCTTGCAAGATTCAACAAGAATCCTAAAATTTGCATGGAACCACAAAAGACCTCAAATAGCCAAAGCAACCTTGAGAAAAATGGCAGAGGTGGAGGCATCTCACATTCTGTTTTCAAACTACATTACAAAGCTATAGTAATCAAACAGTATAACACTGGCATAAAAACAGACCCATAGACCAATGGACAAAAATAGAGAGCCCAGAAATAAATCCATGCATATACAGTCAATTAATCTTTGACAAGGGCACCAAGACACATAAAGGGGAAAAGTTAGTCTCTTCAATGTATTACATTTAGAAAATTGGATATCTATGTCAAAACAAAGAAAGAAAGAAACCGAACCTTTATATTACACCACTCACAAAAATTAACGTCAGCTGGATTAAGGACTTAAATATAAGACCTAAAACCATAAAACTTCCTAAAGAAAACAGAGAAAAAGCTCCTTGACATTGGTCTTGGCAATGACTTTTTTGGATATTACACCAAAATCAGAGACAATAAAAATAAAATTAGATAAGTAGGGCTACATCAAACTAAAAAGTTTCTGCAAAACAAAGGAAACAACAGAGTAAAGAGGTAACCTATGAAATGGGAGAAAATATTTGCAAACCATATATCTAATAAGTAGTTAACATCCAAAAACATATAAGGAACTCATACAACTCAATGACAAAATAACAATAATAATCTGATTAAAAAATGGGTAAAGGTGCTGAAATAAACATTTCCCAAAGAAGAAATACAAATGGTCAATAGGTACATGAAAAAATGCTTAACATTACTAATCATCAGAGAAATACAAATTAAAACCACAATGAGATATCATCTGACACCTGTTAGGATGGCTATTATTAAAACAAAAACAAAACAAAAGATAACAAATGTTGGTGATAATGTAGAGAAATTAGAATCCTTGCACACTGTTCATATGAATGTAAATTGTGCAGCTGCTAAGAACAACATTTTGGGGTTTCCTCAAAAATTTACAGCAATTCCACTTTTGGGCATTTATCCAAAAGAACTGAAATCAGCATCTTGAAATGATATGTGCACTCCCATGTTCATTGCAGCATTATTCAAATTAGAAAAATATGGGGAAAAACCTAAATGCTCATCAATGGATGACTAGAATATACATACAACGAATATTATTCAGCCTAAAAATGAAAGAAATCCTGCCATATGCAACATAGATGAACCTTGAGGACTATATGTGAAATAAGCCAGTTATGTAAGGAAAAATACTGCATGATTCCACTTACATAAAGTATCTAAAACAGTCTAACTTAAAAAAGCAAAGAATAGAATGGTGGTTACCAGGGAGTGAGACAGATTAGAGGTGCTATTCAATGAGTATAATTTCAGTTATACAAGACAACTAAATTCCAGGTATCTATTGTACAACATGGTGCCTGTAGTTAACAATACTGTATTATACACTTAATATTTTGTTAAGAGGGTAGATATCAGGTTAAATATTATTGTCACAACACTAAAAATAATTTAAAGAGTGACCTGGACTCTGTCTACTCTCAGCCTAGTCACAAACCCCTAATATTATTTCTAGTTTTAGGTGCCTGACATCACATAGATCATTATGCATGAGACATGTTTGTAATGACTACTAAAAAAAGTGACTTGTGAACAGAAAACTAAAGGAAGCAAGTAAAAGGATTGAACATTTCTTGTCTATATTCTTGTTTTCATGCCACCTATATATACCAGGAATAAAGTCTCAAATATAAGTTTTATGTATTGGGGAGGAAAAATATTTGTATTCTACCCTTCTAGGTTCTTTGGACTGGCCTAAGAACTAAATTGACATGAGATAGATTAATTGCAGAAACTCAAATTTAATTACATATGTATGGAGGTCTCATAGATATAGGACCCCAGGAGTGACCAAGGCATACTCTTTATATATCATTTTTAAACAATTATTGGAGATTGGACAAAACAAAGGAGTTTGTGTTTGGGATAGCAAACTAGTGAAGAAGTAACAAATTTTGTTTATACAACTTTCTAAACCTTGAATTTCCTAACTCTGGTGATAAGAATGTCTTATTTCATACTTGGATAGTAGGAGAGGATACTTTCACATGGGAAATTTATTTTCTGCTTTCATGGGGGGAAAATGCGAGGGTCAGTTTCTTTATCTTTCTCTTTCTTTTCTTTCTTTCTTTTTTTTTAGTACAGGCTGTTTCTCAAGTAACTTTAATTCAAAATATTCAATATGTCACTTTGGCATAGTTTAGGGGAAGCCTGACATGAGCCCCAACAAAAGCAATTTTTCTTGGTTTTCTTCTTGGCTGATGGAGTACCACAGTATAGTGGAAAGAGCTTTGTGCTTGGAATTCAAGTCATGACTTTCCTTGGAAGCTATGTGGTCTTGGGAGAGTCACTTAATCTTTCTGAGCCTTGGTTTAATCACCTGTGAAATAAAGGGGTTTGAGTGAAAATAATCAATGCCTGGTTCTATTCTGTGTTTCTGATATCATGGGAATTAAAATTTCCAAGGTGTCTCAACATAATAAAGGCCATATTTGACAAACCTACAGCTAATATCATACTCAATGGGAAAAGGCTACAAGCATTTTCCTTAAGATCAGGAACAAGACAAGGATGCCCATTTTCACCACTCCTCTTAACACTGTGTTGGAAGTCTTAGCCACAACAATAAGACAAGAAAGAGAAATAAAAGGCATCCAAATTGGAAAGGAAGCAGTAAAACTCTTGTTATTTGCCAATGACATGATACTATATGTAGAGAACTCTAAAGATTCCATCAAAAAACTGATAAAACTGATCAATGAATTCAATAAAATAGCAGGTTACAAAATAAATATTCAGAAATCAGTGGTATTTTTATGCACCAATGACAAACTTTCAGAAAGAGAAATTAAGAAAACAATCTCATTTGCAATTACATCGAAAACTATAAAATATTTGGGAATCAAATTAACCAAGGAGGTGAAAGATCTGTTCTCAGAAAATTATATCATTGAAAAAAGAAATGGAAGAAGATACAAATAAATGGAACCATATATCCTGTTCATGGGTAGGAAGAATCGACATTGTTAAAATGGCCATACTGCTAAAAGCAATCTATAGATTCAAAGAAATCCTTATCAAAATACCAATAGCATTTTTCAGAGAGCTAGAACAAATAATCTTAAAATTTATATGGAGCCATAAAAAACCTGAATAGCCATGACAATCTTGAGAAAGAAGAACAAATTTGGAGGTATCACACTACTTGATATGAAACTATACTAAAAGGCTATAGAAATCAAAACAGCATGGCACTGGCATAAAACCATATATGTTGATCAATGGAACAGAATAGAGAGCCCAGAAATAAATCCATGCCTATTTGCTCACTTAATATATGACAAAGGAAGTACAAATATACAATGGGGTAAAGACAGTCTCTTCAATAATGGTGTTGGGAAAATGGGGCAGATATATGCAAAAAAAGAAGCTGGACCATCTTCTTACACCATATACAAGAATAGACTCAAAATGTATTAAAGACTTAAATGTAAGACCCAAAACCATAAAACTTATAGAAAAAAACACAGCCAGTAAACTCTCTGATATTATTAACAGGAATTTCTTTTCAGATATATCTCCTCAGACATGGGAAACAAAAGAGAAAATAAACAAATGGGACTATATCAAACTAAAAAATTTTTGCACAGTAAAGGGAACCATCAACAAAACAACAAGACAACCACCAACGACAACAACAAAAAATCCAATTAAAAATGTGCAGAAGACCTGAACAGATACTTCTCCAAAGAGGAAATACAGATGGATAAGAGACATATGAAAAGATGCTCAAGTCACTAATCATCAGAGAAATGCAAAATAAAACCACAATGAGATATCACCTCACACCCGTCAAAATGGCTATCAATAAATCAAACAATAGCAACTATTGGCAAGGATGTGGAGAAAAGGGAATGCTCATACATTGTTGATGGGATTGCAAATTGGTACAGCCACTATGGAAGACAGTCTGGAGGTTTCTCAAAAAATTAAAAATAGATTTACCTTTTGACCCAGCAATTGTATTTCTGGTTATTTATCCAAAGAAAATAAAAACAATAATTCATTAAAATCTATGCACCCCAATATTCATGGCAGCACAATTTACAATAGCCAAGATATGGAAGCAACCTAAATGCCCATCAACAGATAATTAGATAAAGAAGCTGTGGTTCATGTATGTAATGGAATATTACCCAGCCATTAAAAACATTGAAATACTACCATTTGCAACGACATGGATGGACTTAGATGTTATTATGATGAGTGAAATTGTTCAGACAGAGAAAGCTAAATACCAGATGATTTCACTTATGTGTGGTATCTAAGGAACAAAAAGAACAAACTAATAAACAACGGAATCACAAATATAGTGGACAATTTGGTGACAGACAGAAAGAAGGGGTGTTGTGGGGATGGGAAAATGGGGTGAAGGGTTAAAGCAGTACAAATTAGTAGTTGATAGTTGGATGGGGATGGGGAGCATGGCAGAGGGAATGCAGTTAGCATTAATATGATGGCTAAGTGGAGGGCCAGGGGAGGGAGGAAGCAATTGGGGGATAGTTTTATAAACAGTATAGATGTCTAACCAATGGTATACTTTAAACTAATTTAAATAAGTTTATAAAAAGAAAAAAATTCCAAGGTCTAGTCTTATCTATAGAAAGTCTCATACTGAAATGATTTAAGAATGTCCAAGGAATTTTAACCACCCAGAATGCCTGAACTTCTACTATTGGTAATCTATTTCATTTGGTTGAGCATTGTCTCTTCCTGCTAGTCTTCCTTTTGAGAAGATAACCATATAAAGGCACTTTATTGTAAATGAATAAACCAGATCACTTTATCCTAGTTGGGAAAGGCAGGAATTTTGATGTCCATAGATTGGAAGTGGTAAAGAAAGGGAAAACACAGAGAACTGGAAGGGTGTCAGAGACAGATTTTACCTCCTTCACAATTTTTCTTCAGCTTGGCTCTGAGCATTGTTATGACTCAACCTCTTTGTGCTTGGCAAGGCTCAAACAAGAATAGTTTCTTTTTGGTTCCAAATCAGTACAGAGAGTCCCTAGCTGAATGTCAGATTCAGGTATTTCTGATAAATTTTGAATGGAGTTCTTTATCAGATCTTCTGATAAACTGAGCTTATTTGAATAAATCATGTACATTATTACAAAAACATTAATAGGCATATACTTCCACTTTGTTACTATAAACATGAGTATCAAGAATCTGGGTCACGATTCCCTGCCCAATCCTAAATGCCCTCTTTTACTATCTTCTTCCAATCCTGTTATTTTCTTGGTTCCATGTTGGTCCTCAGTAGTTGCAGAGAATCCTTCATCTCTATTTATTTATCATGTCTATCTCTTAACACCAGCACTTGATCTCTTCTATCCTGGAAAAAAACACCTCTTTTTCTTTGCATTCTATCAATGTTGAGGTATTACTAGTAAAAAATAATTTCTGCCTTTAATGGTGAAAGACCTATTATGTAGTTGTTGCTTTTCTTTTCTCTAATAATAACTATCATTTATTGAGCCTTGCTAGGTCTCAGGCACTTGTTATCAGTCCATTTTGTTCTCATACTTCTATACCTATTTAATAGGTGGATCATTGATATTGAGTATTTCTCCAAGATTTTCCAGCTAGGGTTGTCTCACTCAAGAATGGAGCTTTAGCCCCATGCACAAGTCTTTTCTTTTTTTGCTTGATATCCATTTGCACATTCTTGGGACTACCCAGGCTGATGTGTGGTAGACAGATTTCCTCCCTTGGTAGCAAACAATGATTCATTCTCATGACTTAGAGGACAAAGACCTAGTTTGTGGGGAAAACATTCACAAGATGATCACCCCAGGAAATTCAAATATACCCTCTTTCTAGTTTCCTTTCTGTACCTTCATTTCAAATTATTCTTATAGTAGCTGCTAGCAGAATTAAAGGAATTATTATGTCTCCTGATTGGGGACTGAGGCTCAGAGGTCTTTAACTCTTTTGCACACTAACTTGTGAGTTGTACCTGAATGTATCAAACTAACTGACTTCCTTTTTTCAAAATCTATTTTTAGTTAACAATTTTAACTTTAGTGAAGGCACTAAACCAGTTACCTCCAACATATAAAGATCAGGAGATGAATTTGTAATTTCTTTTCAAGATGTAATTTTAAAAAGGAACTTTGGCCTGGAAATCTGAAGCCCTGGGTCCCAATTCTAGATCTGCCAGTTATTAGCCTATAATGTTAGGCAATTCCACGAAATCTTGCTGAATCTTTTTTTTTATCTATAGAATACAAATAATGATATTTTCCTTGTGTAATTCACAGAGATAATATGATAGGAATCTCATTATTAGGAAGTGCTTTGTAAATCCCAAAGTGCTCTACAAGCATAAGCCATTAGGCCAGATGAAGTGAAATGCTCAAAATGTCACCAGCTGGAAGGAAACTTTCAGCAGGGCTCTACCAAGGGATTCATCAAGGATTGACTCAGGGGGAAAAGTTGTGACTCTCACAGTTGTTTTCCCTTATCTTAGTCTTAAGGGTGCAGATTCAAACTGGGTCTCTAGCTGGATCTATGATGATCTTCAGCTCTCTGACTTCCAGGAAACCAGTGTTGGTTCTCATCAAAACTGAGTACCCCAGAGCTAGAGGAGGAGTAGCATGTCGATTAAGTGACCTCTTGACACCAGTGAAGCTGGAAACCTGGGTAATGCTGGCTGGGTAAGCAGATTAAAAGGTAGAGAACTAATTGCATGCCACCTTGGTTATAAGCAGAGATACTGCAATGGAATGAGAGACAGGAGAGAAGATGGGATGTAGATCCTGTATGAAGTTATGGGTACCTCAACTCATGAAAGTCAACCCCAAATTAGAAAATAAGTTGCCTTCTAGGTGTTCCAGACAGCACTCAGCACAATGTGAGCGCTCATGCAATAGAATGTGATGGTGATAGTGACTGTCCTGGTTATCTTTCTGTTCTCTTTGGCTATATAAGCTTTCCAGACATATAAGCGTCTGCAAGCTTCCAGTGCCCAGAAAGAAGATTGAAGGAAAGGATATGGCAGGCCTGGGCTCTGAACTTCTCCCCACCCTCGCTCCCTCATCCCCAACCCCCATCCCCCAGCAAGCCTTTAGGCTCTGGAAACTGAAAGGGTTTCATTTCCGCCTGGCTGCAGGAACCACAAGTTCCAGACTAGGTCGGAATTGGAATGATCACAGTCAAAATACACCCAGATGCTCTCACACACCCAGACGCGCGCGCATCCTGGGGCCATGGGGCGCACGTGAGTCCACGCCCCGCGCACCCAGCCCTGCCTCTCACCGGAGCATTCTTAGCAGCTGCCACAGTAGCAGCCTCCTCCTCCTCCTTCTCCTCTTCCTTCTCCAACAGCCGCCGCCGCCTCCGCTACCGCTGCCGCTGCCGCTGCTGTGTCTCCCATACCCTCTCGTCTTCCTTCATCCTCCAGTTCCTGCTCCTCCTCCCATCCCTGGCGCCTCTTGCCTGGCGGCGAAAGGCAGAACCCTCAGCAGCGGCTCCCCCTCGCTCTCGCCGCGAAAAGGCTGGAACAGGTCTGTACCGAGGACGCTTTGTTGCGGGCAATTGGAGCGCGAGTGGCTCCAAGAGCCGCTGGGAAGGCACGAGGCCGACGGGAGGGTAGATTATTTTTCAGCTTTTGGTCTTTTTCTATGAATAGATGGGATGCGATGGGGTGAGAAGGCAGCTCGGTCCCTTTGCCAGTTCGCTGTCTCTCTCGCTTCATGACGAGAGAACACCAAAGATGCCCAGACTCCTGCCCCCGCCCACCCCTAAAGCTCTTTTTCTTTGCATCCCCACTCACTGTATCCACTTTCCAGAGCTGAGCTTTCTCTTGTACTGGGAGTTCATTATTGGGGCGGGGAGAGATGCATGGAATCGATCCAGTGGGGCACCTGGTGCATGAGGCTTTGTTACATACAACAAAAACCAGTCCTTGCCAGCTTCTGTGCGAGGCTAAGCTGAAGACTGCCGTTGGTATGGGGATGTGGGCCGGGCAGACTAGAGAAATAAGAGAATATGAGGGGGCACTCCCTGTGTGTGACAGGGCACACAGGAATGCAGTGGTGTGTGCCGCGGAGATAGTGCGGGTTTTGTGTGAGATTCAGTGAGTGTGAGTTGGAGTGGTGTGTATGTGTGTGTACGCGCGCGCGCGCGCGCGTGTGTGTGTATGTGTGCGCGCGCGCGCAGATAATGGAGCTGGGCTACTCCTGGCATTGCATGTCCTTGGGTATCAACCCATGCCAAGCCAGATTGCAGTAATATGCACACAGATCAGGTCCAACCTGTTCTGCCCACATTGGAAGGGCCGTGATGGTTTTAAAGTAATGGAAATACCCCCAGCTTGGACTGTTGCGTAGGATGTTATGTATGTGGAAATTTCTAGCGAGTCGACCAAGTCCTAATAGACACCGTTATTGTTCCCCCAAAGATGCTCAACTTTCTTAGTGGATTTCCCTCTCTCAGCCAGTGAGGAGCCAAAGCTCTTACAGTGATCCCTGCAGTAACCCTTCCTCCTTTAATTAGTAGATCCTTATTTCTTTCTTTACAGCAGTGAAGTTAGTGATGGGCTAGAATGTAGCTGTAAGTTTGGAGAAAAAGGGACATACTAAATGCACCTCTGTATTAGTTGTGGATTTGATTTAGAGTTTTTTTTTCTCTTAAACCATAAGGTGTGAATTGGTATGGTCTCTTTTAAAAAATAAATCAATAAAAATGAACAAAACTGCAAAACCTTATCTTTGACACTTTTATTTGTGGTTTTAATAAAGCATTGTTTTTTGGGGGGTCCAAAATATACAGTCAAGTATAGTGATCATTCAAACAACTGACATTTATTAAACACCTGCTATGTGTCCATAGTAATGTTAAGTATTGAAAGTATAGAAATGAATAAAACATCATCTCAGCTCTCAGGAAGTGCACAGTCTGGTTGACAAGATAGAGTGTGTAAACAGATAATTACACTAGACAGGTAAGTTCTGTGAGAGCACAGAGGAGAAATGCATGGCTGGGGTTGTGGGGTACAATCAAGAAAGTCTTCACAGGGGAAGTGACTTTTGAGTGAGTCTTGAGGAATTAATTCACCAGGTGGTTAAGTTGAAGAAACAACATGTCTAAAGGCAGAGGGGTCATAATTAAATAAGCCTGCAGGGAGTCTTCAGAAGTATTACTGTCACATTCTCAACCAACTCAAAATGAATCTCCCTGGACTAGGATGGTGATTAATGGTGAACCCAAAAAGAGCCAGTATTGAAGATTGATAAGGATCAGAATGCGTCCCCATCTTAAGAAATGTATAGCTCATTTATTACACATATGGTATGTGTAAGTATGGATTTATAAGGTAAATGAACTAGATGGACAGTATTCACATTACAGAATTTATTGGTTTACAAAAGGGTTCATAATCAGATCATCTTAAATAACAATGCTCCCTGACATTTACCATGAATATTTTTACCAAAAGTCCATTTACACAGAATTTTTAGCTAGTGGATGGCATACCAACAAAAGGTATACCTGTATTACATTTATACTTTGCACAAAAAAAATTACCATTTTAATGGAGGAATTTTCCCTCACAGTGTGGATATTTAATAAATACTGTAAGAAAACATGAAAATAGCATTAAAAATATTAAATCCATTGTTTGTGATCTTTCATATTTTGAATTGTGTTTAAAATACACATGAACCAGGACAGAGTCTTCGGGGACTTTTACATTTTAGGCACTTTTAGTAGTGTCACTGGTAATAATAGCACAAGATTCTGTGCTGTTTGTTAGTTTTGAAATGAATATATGATGACTAATATAATACTCATGTAACTTAGCCAAAACAGGGGCACATTTGGAGTCTCTTCTCTTTTTGTGTTGGTGCTGATTGCATGGGCTGATGAATGGCACTGGAAATGAACCCAAGAAATGGGTGATGTTTATTGGAAGTTCCTGGTGGGCACAAAATTATGCTAGTTGAGAGCACTTAAGCTCTGAGAGCTTGAACCAGCATCCTGAACATCTCCTCCCTTAAATTAAGACCAAAAATAGCCCTGGGTTCTATTTGAAAGGAATTCCAGCAGAAATAGTTGAGCTTGAATCAACTTCCTCCCTAGTCTGGCCAATGCCAGGCTGCAAAGGAAATGATGGCCTTTTGGCCCATCAAGGTCCTTTATTCTCTGGCTGTCAATACCAGAAGATAGCAGGCAATATTTCTAAGAAGCATCCCCACAGCTTGGATGGAGTAAAATAGATCTGTCTGCTATACCGATACCCAGATCAGTTTAGTAGGCAGATCAGTGCTACCCAATGTGTGTTCCAAAAAAGGCTAGTTTCACAAGTATTAGTAGGTGTTTTGTGTATGTATGTGCATGCAAACACAGAGTTTGGTGGTCGAGTTTAATTAGGAAGATTCTTGCTTAACAAGAAACAGGTTTATTTACTGCAGGGTTTGAGGGTAATGCATATTGTGACTCTCCAAGAGAATGGAATATACAGAATTTCCCAGATGTATTTGCCCACAGTACTTAGTGTTCCATCAAGCATTTTGCTGGATTGGTGTTGAGAAGAATGTTCTTTTGTCAATGCTGGGCAAGAAAATTTCTTGCTGAGTTAAGAGGCTGTCAGTACCTTGCTGGGCAAACGATGAATGCTTCACCTCTCTAGGCTTTCCTTCACCCAGGTGTAAAATGAGGTTGATAATAATCTTTGCTCTCACTGACTGATGCTGTAATGACAACTAAAATAATATCTCGGCAAATATTATGAGCTTCTTAGAAGAAAGACTCTATATAAACTAAAAGTTATTATGAAATGGAAGTGAAGAATTAAAGCAATTATCCTAATAGTTCAGGCCCAAATCCTGTTTTTCTCTGTGTTTTTGGGCAGACTACCTCAGCTTTCTGCTCTGCTTTGACTGGAAAGACCTATTCTCATTCAATCGTGGGTGACTCAGTTCTCTGGACTTATTTCCTTTCACATCCTAAAAATTACAGTATGGCCTTTAATTTCCTGTTTCAGAGGTATCATCAGTACAGCCTCAAGAAAAATCTCATCAATCTAAACACACCTTGCTGACCAGAGAACCCTGGAAGTGAATTAAGTTTAGTTGGAAAGTTGCTTTTATCATTCAGATTCATTCTTTTGCAGAAGCAGTTCTAAAAGGCCATTTTGGGAGATAGCTGCTACAGGGCTCATCTCCAGTGCTCTCAATGCCCAATCTGTGCTGGAGCCCCGTTTGCAGAAGAGGTATCTTGAGCACAGTTTGGGGAGTTCATTTTTCCAATAGGAAGGTGTGGCCATCTTTAAGGAAATTTAAAGGCACAACAAAAAGCACTCATGTGACTATTGACCCTTTCTGATTCCCTTAACTCTTCATTAATTCCCTCAACCTCTTTTCCTTATAAGTTACCTTGAAAGAAGAATGGAGTTCTTGAGAATAATCATTGCAAATTGGGTTCAGAGTAGAGACTGATATTCAGGCATTAAAGTTACTACTTTTACAGTGTTCTGTACATGGACTAATCATTCTTTGCAAGAAAGAAGCAAGTTTCATTTTCAGTGGGAAGGATTTAGGTTAGCCACAGAGAAAGCTATATGATACTAAAAGGTGAGAATGAAGTCATTCTCTGTTCTGGAAAGTTTAGTGGAAATTCCTGTCTAGTAGGGGAGGTTTATAGAATGGTGAAGATAAATGTATTTTTCAAAGTTTGTGTGCTACAAACCTTCTGTTTGAGGAAAATGAGGACCAGAGAAGTGAAGTGAATTGCCTAAGGTCACAAGCTACCACATGACAGAGCAGAAGTCATTCTAAAGGCTAGAACTAATATCTGCAGTCTGCTAATGCTCTTTCTACTAGAAGTAGCTATCTTCGTGTGTAGTTCAGGGAGAGTGTGGATTGGCTCATTCACTGAGACTTGGAGGTCATGTTTAGGCCTGAGTTATACGGGCTCTATGTGGCAACTTTATCAGAGAGACAGGTTTCTAGTGGAGTCCCGGAAGGCCATACTTCCTCTCCCCACTCTCTCTCCATTCTTCTTGAGTATATAGTTCTCTGAATCGCCAAGCTAAGCAGTCAGATGAAAACCTTAAGACTGGGTGTTCTGCTTAGATACTCAGTGGGTGATTTGATTATCCTAGTCCCTCTACCTTGGTGGTTATTAACATTTTATGGACCAAATACCTCCTTGAAAGTCTAAAAAAAAGTAATTGATCCACTTTCTAAAGAAGGACTCACATCCACTAACATGTACATGTAATTTCAGGGACATCTAGGTCAACCACTCCTGCCCTGCTGGCTCTTGGTATTGGTATACAGCCTCAGGTAACTTATAGATGCTCCCTAAATACTAAAGATTTCTAGAGCTGGGATTGTTAATCTTAACTTGGAGGGACTTAGAAACACTGAGATGAGCATTCTGCCAAATAGACTGGGGGAGGGTGAGTTAAGGTAGAATTTCTTTAGGATAAAAGAATGGTATTGAATCCTGGATTTCAGGTGAAAACAAAAGGAATTGAAATGAGCTAGCATGGCAGGAAGAATAGTGGGAGATTTGGACGGATGGGAGAGGGAGGTCATTCTAGAAAGGATGTCAATTATGCCATATTATATGAAATGAAACTCTTCTAAAAGAATGTGACAACCTTCCATTTCTTCCCAGTGTTTTTCCCCCAGTTTAATTCTAAAAAGCAAAAGCTTATGACTTTAGGTATTAGAAATTGTCTTAGATACTGACACCATGTCCTTGAACAGGACATTTTTAGAGGCTGGGAGTGGGAGCTGGGCATTGTGAGAG
Organism: Macroglossus sobrinus; assembly: GCA_004027375.1. Taxonomy (NCBI): domain Eukaryota; kingdom Metazoa; phylum Chordata; class Mammalia; order Chiroptera; family Pteropodidae; genus Macroglossus; species Macroglossus sobrinus. The sequence goes on from PVKZ01002417.1 coordinate 26,575, forward strand.
AATGACACAGATTGCCTTATTTCTTGTTTAAAAAAAGCATTTTTGTGATCAAAATAATATATCCTTATGCTTGTAAAAATAAAAATATAAAGTAGAACATTCCTGGCTTCTCTATCACTAATCCCCCAATATGTTCACAATTTGGCATGTATCCTTTTGTTCATGTTTTTATGAACATTCATGTCTGTACTCATGTGCATAGAATAATAAAAGCTGTGACCAATGCTTCTCATATTGTCCTTCAACATTCTTTTCATTGAACTATATGTCAAGAGGTCTTTTCCTGCCAGCATACTTCTAGTTATTTCATTTGAAAAAAGTAGATGCATAGTACTCCTATACAATTGTGATATAACTTCTTTAATCCAACCTTTATTAATTTTTCCATTATTTCTGATTTTTTAAATTATTAAATATTGGTGCAACAAACCTTTTTTACATGGATCTCTGCATACTATTACAAGTGTTTTTGTAATATAAATTCATAGTAGTGTAATTGCTGATTTAGAGTTTGGTTTGACCATCTTTGATTTTAGTAAAACCTGCCAAATTGCCTTCCAGGAAGGCTATGGCTACATACATTCCCGCCAACAGTGGCTGTTTCTCCATGCTTTTCCTCACCAATTTCAGATATTATTGATCTTTCATCTTTGACAATGTGATAGGTGCAAAAAATCTTTTTACTTACATTTTTTAGAATACTAATGAGGATGAAAATCTTTTTATATGTTTATTAGCCATCTGTAGTTCTGTGTTGCCATTTCATATCCTTTGCCTCTTTTTCTACTGAGTTGTTCTTTCTTGTTTTGATAACTGAGATCTCTTTATATATTTTAGATAATAACTATTTAACTTATCTATATTGCAAACATATTAAGCAGTTAATTGTTTATCTTTTTAACTTTTAGTGTCTTGTACAGAAAAATTTTAAATTTTTTAAAATCATAATTTTCACTCTGTTCCTTTATAAGCACTCAAACAATGCCACAGTAAACATGCTTGGTTCATGTCATATGCATTTGGCTAAGTATCTCCTTAAGATAAATTCCCAGGACTAGATTTGTTCAGTTAATTTTTTTCTAGATGTTGCCAAATTGTTCTCTATAGTTTTTTTTTTTTTACCGATTTACAATCTAACCACAGTATATAAAAGTACACTCTGTTCCTTCTCTTGATGTCTTCTGATAATTTAGGTTTTGCTTCTTAAATCAAGTGCCAGGCAAGAATTCATATTTAGCACCACAAAAGGTTTGAAACAGAAATCCCTGACTATTCATGAAATACATGTAATGCATGTTTCACTTTCAATTATTTAAGAAAACGTGCTTTTAAATTTATTTCCAACTAGAACTGTGTTGAAAGCCTTTTCCAACATCAAATTCTTCTAAATTCACTGTGAAATAAATGGCCATTTAGGATCATTTCTGCTGAGAGCAGCCATAGCAGTAGACAATGGCGAACTAATTTTAGAGATCTACCATGTAAGACACTTGGAGAAAAGCTACAGCTAAGTCTTCACTGATCTCTGCGGTCTGCTGGATTAGTTCCAGAGTTTTTCAGAAGCTAAGTGCTGAGTAGTAGTCAGCTTCTATCCAACTTGGCTTCCTGCAAGGAGGACAGGTTTGAGGCCTTCCCATGAGAAGTTATTCTAACAGAAATAAACAATGATGTCATCCTCTGTAAAAAGAATAGTGGCAAACAGGTACAGCTGTAGCATTCCACCTTACTCTGTCTGGGCTTCTTGTATCTCTTTTATACCAACATCCAGGTATGGTCAAGAGGAATTTGGTGTTCGCTTTAGGACAAGGGTAGGGTTTATAGATTAGGAGAAGATGGATATCAGTGTTTGTTTGTGTGGCTGAAGAACTACTTTGTCTAAAGAGAGTCAGTAGCAACCTTAAAATCCCTTGGGGGTGGCAGAGCAGTGGAGGAAGCATGAAAGAGTAGCAGCAGTTGTTATCTACTTTACAGATAGAGAAGACATATGTGGAAAGGAGACACACTTTGAGAGTTAGACATTTCTGGAAAAGGCTCCTGAAAAAGCCCCTAACCCCAACACTTGGTAGCTAAAAATTTGATAATTTCTCTTCCCTAGGGATAAATGCAGGTACCTTTAAAGTGCAGCTTCCTAATTTCTGAATGCCCTTTGTACTTACACATTATTCACTTTACCTGGTGTGGTACATACACAGCCCACCCCTGGGATGCCTTTGAGCTGTCAGAAGATGGATGGGTTATTATCCTCAAAGGAATAATTTGGATTATTTGAATAATTGACAATTATGATTTGATGTTTCTCAATTATTCAAAATCCTGGTATTTGGCAAATAGTTTTAGAACCCTATCTAATATGTGTATTAGGTACACACACACACACACACACACACACACACACACACACAAACACACACGTTAATTTATAATTCTTTTAAAGGTTTGAACTAGAGTGAGGAACTCAATGCCAGATAATATAATTATTAATCTTTGATGCTATGGAAAAAGGCTTTGGTTGTTAACCTAATGAATGTCCCATCTTAAAGCTAGGGTGTCTCTTCTTCAATGCTGAATAATTTAAAAATGAACCATTATGGCCACAAATATGGTCTCTACACAAAAATCATGTGATACAGTTCTCCTTATGTATGGTCATAAAGGGAAAGGTCATATTTTCTTTTTAAAACTATATTTGATGCTTTTAGTACAACTGGGGATGTTATGTTTCATTTCATACTGAATTAATTATTCCACAAAGGTAACATTACTTTATAACTCTGATTAGAACCAAAAGGGACATCTGTCTCCATACCTAAACTGGAAAGAACAATTTCATTAAAAGGCAAAGAGATTCAGCAGATGGAGTTTACAGTGCATTGAGAGGTAGAAGACCTAGATTCCAGTTCTGGCTTTGTTACCAATTAAGCTATGTGACCTTTAACAAGTGCTTAAATGTCTCTGAGCCCCGGAATCCTCACATATAGAATGAGGACACAGTTAAGAATAGATTATCTCTACTGTTACTTTCCATTTAAACAAAGCATACTTGTCTTCAAAGTCAAAGCTTGCTTTGTTACAGAATCACTCAGGTATACTTTAAAAAAATATATTTGAGTCCCCACTTCAACGAACTGAATCTGAGACTCCAAGAGTGGACCCCCCAAAAATCTATCTGTTAACTAGCTCCTTAGATGATTCAGAGAAAGTCGTAACCTCCTCCCATGGTGACTTTTAGGAGACAAGATCCCCTGGGCTTTCTGGCTTGAGGAAATGAAACCATTTTCCAAAATGGCAAGGTCCAAGTTTCTCAGTAACTATGGCTTGGAAACCTATGATAAAAGACAGCATTTGGGAGACTAAATTTTGACCTAGTTCCTGGGGCTGGTTTCTGCAGAGGTGAATAGAGAGCAAAATGTTCTTTTAATAAGAGCAAGTCTGGATGAATAAACTGACCAGGTATTCAATAATGAACATATTCCAGGCCCTTTGGCACACAATCTTCAGTAGACATGTTTCTGAGAATGTACAAAGTAGTTTCTAGAACTTTCACCCTTTCTGCCCAAGCTCGCCTTTGTATCTTGTTTGAAGTTTCTGTGCCTCCTTTGACTTTTTAAACTTTACACTGTTTTCTCTTCCTTTTATTAAACACACAGTGTTGCAGTGGCTTTTCTTGTTGCATGGGGTTTCAACACCCTAGCTTTTTATGTCCTAACCTCCCCCTTCCCCACTACACTTTAACACCTTCTCCCCACCCATCACCCTTCCCTTCCTCACATCAGCGATTGTTTTTCTTCAGCCATAGATACTCTTTCAATACTACTCTGCCCTCTAAATGCCAAAAGGAAAGGAGTCAGCATCACTATCCACCACTTTGCTCCACTTATTTTCTTATGGTCATCCCTCAGTCCTTCTTCACTTTATTACAATGGAAATTGGAGCTAGAGAAACACTTCTCTAAGGCAAACTTTCAGAGACAGCAAGTTTTTTCTTTTTATATATAGCTACTGTTTATTCAGCTGTGTGCCAGGTACTGTGATACTCTCTTGGTATGCATTATCTTATTGAATCCCTTCCACAACACTACTGGATAGGTATTATTAGTATTCTCATTTTACAGAGGAGGAAACTAAGACTCAGAAGAGTGAAGCAACTTATATATGTTTATTCTGCTGGTGAGTGGCAAAGTGGGTCTGTCTGGTCCTGGGGCCTGAATGGTTAAACAGTATTTTGCAGTTAAGAGTCCCCCACAGCAGTAAGGCTGTGTTATAACAAATGTGACTGTATGAAGTGAAAAATTTTCCTGGGTGTGAAGGGTCTGAGCCCTGAAGAGTCTGAGTAACTTCAAACACCATGAAAGAAAGGGAGCTCCTTTTAATGGAAGAATAATATTTCCAAGACTATTATGTATCACTGTAGGGATGGAGCTAGGAGATTGGTTTTGATTCTTGATAATTGATAACTAAGTAATCCTGTAACATTGGCATTGAGAAGTAAATTCCTGGGAACCCTGTGACTATTGTTATTTTTGTAGAGCATAGGGATATGAAAAATAATTGTTATTTGTCTCTTTCCACTCCCATCAGGAAGCTGATGCCAAGGGTATAGACAACCAGAGGTCAAGGTCAGAAGTGACTTCCTAGATGCTTTTCAGCTAAAGGTGGACTGCATAGCCAGGAGGAGAGCCCAGAATAGGATGAATAACAGTTGGCTTGGATTAGTTTCCAGCTCACCCAAGTTCTTGTCTGATTCTCATTATCAAGCTTGCAGCAAGTAGCAAGGGATATTTGGCATTGAGTGATACAAACTCATTGATATGGCTCAAACTTCTGAACACAATGATAAATCCATGCACATAGAGTGCCAGAATATACCCATGGGACCAAGTCCATCCTCAAACCCTAACCTAATATCCCATTTGAAAAAGTCAAACTTTTCACTTTGACTGTAGTACTTTGATCAATTTAAAACTGCTGCACGAAAACTTCTTTTCTCTTTCTTGACTCTTTACTGGAAAGATCTTATAGTGGCCATAATTTCTCTAAAATCCTCTTTTGAGTTGGAGCCTTCGCATGAAGACTTCTGCCCATCTTCTGAAGTATCTCTTTAGTGTCGTTTTCAGTCATGAGATTCTATAGACACCAAGATCTTGTAAGACCTCTGTCACTTGCTCCATGTCGAATGATGGACAAGTCACTTCACTTCTCTAGGCCTTAGTTTTCCCATCTGTAATAATCCTGATTCTCTTTTTCATGGGGATAGTAGAACAATCAGATCACTGAAAAACAAATGTTTCAAGTGGTTGTCTTTAGGTTTTACCTGGCAAAAGAACTGTTTTGGAGAAAAAGAGAAGGTAGTATAAGGTTAAGGGACTAGGAACTGTAATTATTTGCTGAAGTTCAAATCCTTGTTCTATCCCTACTATCTAAGTGATCTTGGAAAGTTTCTTAACCATCTAACAGCTCTGTAAAATGGAAAGAGTAATAATTTTACCTATTTAGTAGAGTTATGGTATGGAATCAAAGAGATAGCATGTGACAAGGGCCTACCCCATAGTTGGTGCTCAATAAATGGCAGTAATTAATTATTATTATTATTATTATTATTATTATTATCATGTAATTATTCTGATAGCATGAGTTCTCTGGAGAGGTGTCAGTACCCAGGCATTTTGGACAAGTCACTTGGTTTCTCTAAACTTTGTTTCTTTACCTTTGTAATGGATCTACTAATAGTACCTACCTCTTAGGGTTTTTTGAGAAATAAACAAGATATTTCTTGCAAAATTTGCAGCACACTGCACGATACATAAAAGTGCTCAAAAAGGTATTGTTATTGTCAGTTGCCAACCTCAGAGACTCTGTAAACCCTTTTGTCCCTGACTTCTCAGTGTCTAGGCCACCTTTGGGCCTTGCTCCCATTCAAGCAGAGGTTTTTGATGCCTGTGAGGTATACATTGTTTGGGGTGAACAGAGGAGGTGGCCTTCTTGCATGGGGACCTCTTGAGACTGAGAGGTACATAATACATGTTAATGCTTAGCACACTGTCATATGGGCTGCTTCTAGACACAAGCTAACTCCTAAGCACAAAAATGATTCACAAAGTAACAAAAATGGGGACAAAGCAGATGCCACTTAGCAATTCCCACAAGGGCCTAGCCCTGAGGAGCACAAAGTTCTGTTAGTTGCCCCTCCCACATCTCTCCTGGCAGCCCACCAGCTGTGTATTCCCTCTGGCATTCCTCCAAGACAACAGGTTGGAGAGCCCTGCATCCTCTCCCCAAGTAATACATCAAGTAAGGTAACCAGATGCTACCATAGTGACAATTCCTACCTGATCAATAGAGCTGGGAATTGAGCCCTGGTGACAGGGCCTGCCTTGAGGGGGGCTACATCCCAGAGCATCACCTGCCTCAGCCTGGTGACCAAGCAACCTGGCTGGCCACTGCTGGCAGTGAACCAGTTTCTGAGCCTTTCTCTATGCATTAATACCTACCTTTGGGCCCCCAGAGTGACCATTTCAGGCAAATGCTGCTCTTAAATTTCCCAATGTGTCTTCCTTAGATCAACCCTCATTATTTCTTCCCTGAACTATTCAATATTATTGTTGCTACTGCTGTTGATGTTATTAATAATGATAATAATAACTGATACCTTACATTTGAGTGCTTATTATGAGCTAGGCACTATGCTAAGCATTTACATGTATTATATCATTTAATAGTCACAACAACCCTGGAAGGTAGGCCCTATTAGAATTCCCATTTTACAGAAGAGGAATAATAATAGTTAACATTTATTGAGTGTTTACCATAAACTAGGCACTATGCTAAGTACCTTGTATATATTTTCTCATCTAATTCTCATAATAACCTTATGAGGTAGGCACTATTATTATTACTAGAGATATTTGTTGGCCTTGAATTGTAAGGGTCAGATTAGAACCTGGATACCTATGGAATATTTAGAAGTAGTTGCATGACTCAAGAGAACTTTTGATGTTCTTTGACAATCAGTCTTTCCTCACCACCATTTCTCCTTTCCCACCAATTGCTTGGGTATAATAAACATTGCTTATTCTGAATCCTGCTGAGGCCTTGGGCCTGGCTGGATATGTGAGGGCCATGTCAACCCTAACTTCTTGCAGCAGAAGAGGAATAGTATACCCTGCCCACCCTGGGTTGTTTTGGGGATAGCTAGAATCAGGCTAGGGTAGGGACATGGTAGAAATTACCAAATAGAGATCACACTTCTTTGTCTGGAGTTTTAGTCCTCCAGCTATATCTACCCCGATCCAAAGAACACATTTTGCACACAAATACTCATTTTCATGCCTTTGCTCGTGGTGTTCTACTGGTTCTTCTCCAAAAGTCCTTCTCAGACCAACTCACTTCTTTATTATTCCATCCTTTCATCCCAAAGACATAGATTGAACATCTATTATATACTAGATGTTGTACTAGGCACTTAGAATATGATTATAAGCAAAGCAGACATAGACCCTGCCCTGATGGAGCTCATGGTATAGTGGAGGAGACGGACATTAAACAAATAAACCCAGATATCTATATTATATATATATATATATATATATATATATATATATATATATTATATATATTATGTATATATATATACATACATACATACATATATAATATATATATATATATGTTGTAATAAATGCTATAAAGGAAAATAACAAGGTGGTATGAGACAATAATAAGGGAGATGATTTAGGTAGAAGGGGAATCAAGAAAAGACTTTTTGGGAAGCAACATTTAAGCTGAGATGTGAAAGATGAATAAATATTAACAGAACATTCTATGAAGGGGAACAACTTGTGCAGACACCTGAGGTGGTTGCTTGCCATATTCAAGCAACTGAAAGAGGCAATGAAACAAAGAGAAGGTGGTTATCAATGAGGTTGGAAACCATGCAGGGCCTTGCATACCACGATAGAGAGTTCTCTATGCAGAGTATGTTGAGAAGTCACTGACAAATTTAAATGACATATGAAACTAATCTATATTTTTAAAATAACACTCTAACTGCTATACAAAATTGGACTGGAGAGTGGCAAGAAGAGAAATAGAGGCCAGATAGAAGGACAGGACAATAGTCCAGGAAGAGGGATGCTGGTGGCCTGCACTAGGGGATGACAGTGGCCATGGAGAGAAGCAAGCAGATTCAGGATACATTTTAGAGCTAGAGCCAAAAGGACTTGCTAATGTACTGGATATGGGGATGAGGAGAGGGAGCAACCAAGACTTCCATGTGTCAGGCTTAAGCAAGGTGAATGGCAGTACCACTGACAGACATGGGGGATGTAGGCTGAAGCTGATTCAGAGTTATCTATTCTGTGTCACATTTGGTCTATAATGATTATTTAGCATATATCCTATACTACTTTGTTTTGATGATAGTTAACAGGAGTATTTCTTGTCTCCCTAGGAAGTTTTTAAACTCTTTGAAGACACTGACTATGTCTTACTATGTCTGTATTCCCCAAAGCACCCAAGACAATGTATTGAAGACTGACTGACTGATCAATTAAGGGAATAACTCGTTTCTCTTTCAACTTTACTCTTCTCACTAAGTCACCAGACATGACTCTGGATTAAACTTTTTTTAATACTCTGAAAGAGATATGTGCTTTGATACAGACTTTGAACTGCATTCAATCATTAATCACCTTTTGAACAATTGCTGCTGTGTCAGCATGATACACTGGGAACATCTAATTTTGGTACTCAAACATCCTTCAACAGTGCAGTAAAAGCTATGCAGAAGAATGGCCTTGTGGAAGTGTGCAGGCTAGCTCAGAGTGAGCAGAGCGGGTGATTAGAAGTGGCCTAAGGGCCTCAATTGTTCAGGTGGTAGTAGGCCTTTGGCCATGGGCTTCATTCAGCATGTGGCGTCTGAAAGCACGTACCATGAATAGCATGCTATAGAATCTTAGATTCAGTCACAAAATAGACCAAATATAGATGGATTATCATGTGCAATCAAGACAACACAAAAAAGTTTTTATGCCATTCTTACAAAAGTTCTAAAGAGAGTTCTCTGATCTTGAGTTCTGAGGTAGGAGCCCACGAATTTGCATTTGTATAACCATCCAAAGAAATTTTCATGCAGGAGACCCATGGATCACACTTCAAGATGTCCTGGGTTCAGGGGTCAGCCCTGGAACTAAAAGCAGGTACAACTAGCTCCTTGGGAACAACCCAGTCCATCCCTGCTCCCTCCTTAAGAGAAAGTTCAGTTATTCTCAGGAACCCCACAAATTTTACACACATAGACATGCATAGACAATCCCATGAGTCACTAAAAAAGAGATGTAACAGTCCTGACCACCAAAGTACAAAGGGCCAGGAGGCTAGAATTGATAACATTTCAGCTGCACCTGGGAACTGACTGGAACTACAGCTCCATTTTAGGGAAGGCTTCAAGGGGGTGCTATGTGATGAGTTAGTCTGCCCAGTACCCAGAAAATTCTGAGGTTGCTTTTCAAAAAGGAGCTGAATTGGGCCTTGCCCTGTACTCTAGCACCCATCCAAGGGTCTTTGAAGGGGATGAGGGTATATTTAATATCTTGGTGGGATTAAGGGTACCTAGTAGTTCCTTGCCCCCATGTTCATACTGTAAGGGACCTGATCCTGGTCTAGCCAATCCAGCATCCTACCTAACCATAACTTGTGCTACATCCACTCCCAATAGTCTGGCAGCATGGAAACCACCTTCCTCCAAATGTCCAAGAGTTTAAGCAGCTCCAACATAACTGCTCCCCACTTCCCCTGTCTTCTAACTCTTCCAGTGGGGATCTAAGACTGATCTGGTTATCAATTACAAAACACACAACCTGTAGCAATGCTCACCTAGGGATCCACTTCACTTCCTATTTTCTAAGGCCATCAAAAGAAACCCACAGGCAATAATCACATACCCACCCTTTACCTACTTAGATTGGGCTGTACTTTCTGAATTCCCCAAATCTGGAACTGGCTCTTGGTGGTGAGTTGCACCTCCCTTGGTAGTTCTACTTCTGTAAAAACTTCATTCTCAATTATTTTCTTCCAAAGGGGTTCTACTCAGAATCTTGAGGCCTCTTAATTCCTCTGAATGCCTTTTCCCACTCATGCCACCTTTTGCCACTACCCCAAATGGAATTTCCTTTTCTCTCCTGGAGTATTTCATTCTCATACATGTTTTATGCTTTCTCTTAATGCTCCATCCTCTCTCCCAGGCTTTTCATTTGTGCCTTTCGAGACCCATGTTGCGCTTCAACAAACTCTCCTGCCCCTTGCCCTACCCAGCATGTTGCAGCACTGGATATACATTAGCATCACTTGGGGAGTTCTTTTTTAACAAGGACTGAAGCCTGGACCCTGTCCCCAGAGGTTCTGATTCAATTGGCCTGAAATAGAGCCTAGGCTTCTGTACTATTTAAGAGGCACCCCAGGTGATGCTAATGTGCAGCCAGTTTTACAAACCATTGACATCTGCTTGCTTTTACGCATCAGTTCTCTCACAGCTTTCTCAAGTCTAGGCTTGCTCATTCTCCTAAGTTGCACATACCACAGAACTGAGGGATGATGTCCACACAATATTCCCTGGCACTATTTTTAGGCCTTTTGTGTCCATCCTAAAAAAGAAGGAAAGAAAATGACAGACAACTAAATTGAATAAAAAATAAATTCATTGTTTATTTTTTAAAAATAGGTTGTTTTACATATGAAATGAAAGAAAATTAAATAAATGCTCCTTTGAGGCACATGCCATGTACACCACCCACTATTCTTTTTGTCAACTCTTGTCCTCCTCATTTACCTACACTTTTTCTGAACTTATGCTACATGGCTTATCATCTTACTCTCCAATCCGAGCCCTGCTCTTATACTGAATGATGTTAGCATCCCAATATGTTATCTATCCAACATCCTATACTCATGATTCTATCATTCCTTTAACAAATATTTATGGAGTTTCTGCTATGTACCAGGCATGTTATAAATGTGGTGTGAGGGATATAGTGGTGAATAAATGGACAAAAACCCCTGCCCTCAAGAGGTTAGGATCAGGAGGGCAGGAGTGGAGAAGACAATCAACCAATAAGTAATCAAATAAATAAATAAATAAGAATAATACATAGACTGACAGATGGCAATGAACATATGCAAAAAATTTAAACAGGAGACAAGACAGGGAATTCTGGAAGAAATAAATATATGAGAGAAGGAATTTCAATAAGGTAGCCTTCACTAAGCAGATGTCATTTGAGCAAAGACCTGGAGGAAATGAGGGAGAACATTATAGGCAGAGATAACAGCATGTGCAAATGGCTTGAGGCTGGAGTATATTTAACTGGGCAGAGGCCAGTATGAATGAAGCTGAATTAGTGATTAGGAGAGTAGTGGATGAAGTCAGGGAAGAAATCTTGGACCATGTCTTATTGATTCTTATAGGAAGCTATAAAGACTTTGGCTCCTACTCTGAGATGGTGAGCCATTGGAAGGAAGGATTCTGGCTAGAAAATGAGATAGACTGAATTATATTCAGTTTCCTTTTTCTCACTTACCTTTACTCACTTTCATCTCTATTCTACTTTGACCACCTGTCCCTACTGCCTACCTCTGTATTTTATTATTGTCCCAAACCACTGAAATCTTAAACTCAAGTATTGTGATTACAAGAGCTTACACATCCAGCTCCTTCATTCTAATTGTACTTCCTCTCCCACCTCATCTAAATCTCTGATCTCTTGACTCTACTCGTCTTTATGAATATCAATCCTCCTGGCTTCTCTTCTTTTCTTTTTCCTCCTAAACCCCATGGTGCATTTCTTCTAACAATTCTCCTGTGTCAGTTTTCTTACACTATAGTAGTTCAATGAAGTCCACAACATAGATCATTTCAGTAGATCTTGGTTCTGGTTGCACATTAGAATCACCTGGGACACTTTTTAAAAAAAATATGCTGGCGCCTGACTTCATTGGTCTAGAATGAGACTTAGATGTAGGTATTTTAAAAATCCCCTCAGTAATTCTAATGAGCAACTAGAGTGAAATCCCCCTGAATTAATCCAGTGTCTGCCTCTTCCCTTTCTATACCTGGCACCTCGGCAGGAAACCAGTCTCAGTTGTTTCCTTAAAACTACTTGAAATCTCACATTTCTCTTGGTGCTTAAGCCAAACTTCACCACCTTCTTTCAGCCTCCAAACCCAGTTCTGTCTCTGTCTCCCTTAAAAGATGGCTTCATTTTCCATTTCATAGAGAAGATAGAGGCTTCCAGGACCTCCTCCTCCCTGTCCTGTGTCATCAAACCTAGAAGTATGTGTGTCCATGTTTATTCTATTCTCTCCTCTGCCTCTTCTAAGCTTTTCTCTATTGTGTGGATCTTCAACATCTTACTTACCATTGGCTCTCTTCAAAATATCTAGTCTCTTTTATCTTTCAAAACCTTTTCTTCAACCACATATCCTCCCTCTCTAGCTACTCTCTCTGTCTTTTCTTCCTTTTACAGCAAAACTTCTTGAAAAAGTAGTCTACTGAGTCTGACTTCACTCCCCGCCCCCTTCCATTCACTACCACAGTCCAATGGAATCTGCTTTCTGCTCTCATTGCTTTCCCGAAACATCTTTTGCTGTGGACACTGGCAATAAATCTAATGAACATTTCTTGGGCTTTTACCTTACTTGATATTTCTGAGTCATTAATTTATAGTGCCTGCCTTCCTGAATTTTTTTCCCTCTGGTAGATTCAATGAAACTATTCTTTCTTGATTCACCTCCTATTTCCTTAGATGCTTCTTAAGCTTTTCTTCATTTTCCAAGTTCTGAAATATAAGTATTCCTAGGAATCTCTCTTCTTACTACTTCATATTGGAAGTTTTATTCATGCCTATGACTTCACATGGAAGTTTTATTCATGCCTGTGACTTCAACTATCACCTATATGTTTATAACTCCCAGGTATATACCCCCCCACACACAGATATCTCTTCTGAGTTCCATATCGAGATCTAGCCTATGGGCTGTCTCTGCCTAGAAATTCCACTCAACATATCCAAAACTGAACATGACTTTTATATACTCTGACTCCACTAAACTAGAAACCTGAGTCATCCTAGATTTCTTCTTCATCTACCCTACTTTCCACAATTACCAGTTTCTTCACAGTCTATCTCCAGAATATCTATTTGCTCCTTTGCATCTTGATTGCCACTTCTTTAGATTTTCATCTGAACTGTTATAATATCTTCCTAACTGGAGTGCCAAGCTCTACGGCAACCTCCTTCAAGCTATCTTTTTAATAGTGGCAGAATAGTCCACGGAATCAAAGATTGTTACATATTTACTTTGTGAAATGAAATCTGTTCCTTTTCTCAGAACTGGCAGAACCTTATGACACCCTGTCTAGCCCCCATGCCATGACCTCAATGGGAACTGATTCCTAGTAAGCTTAGTTCTCAGAGTAGCTCATGGACAGTGGTCCTTCTTCACTCGCTCAAACTATGATTGAGTTCAGGCTGTAGGCTTTTCATCTGCATTCAGGAATGGGAACAGTGTACACCCTCACTTATAAAAGAAAATTTTGGAATCAACATATCTGATAGTTTCTAGTCCCATGATATAAAAATAGTCTTAATTTGTCTAGTTTAGAGAATGTTCATGAGTGAGTCATCTGTAGCCATGCCCTGGCTTGATCTGAGCCTCTGGTGTCATTTCTCTCTAGGTAAACATTTTTGTTAAAACTGCTATTAAGTAAAAGAACTGAAAATCAGATTTTAATGTTGATTGGGCCACTCAGTTTACTGTATGATCTTGGGCAAGTCACTGAATGATCCTCATCTGAACATGAAGGGCATTGGACTAGATGATCTCTGGGCTCCCCTTCAGCTTTGATACCCTGAGTCCTTGATGCTAGGAGATAATCAGTGTGGAAATGCTTTCAAAATTTCAAAGTGCCATATCAATGAGAGTTGTTAATTAAAACTACTGCTTTAAGTTCCCATAGCAGCAGAAGTAAAGAGGCTTTCCTGATTAATATATGACTGGGTAAGTCAACATCTGAATTATCTAAAGCTGGTAGTGTAGTATTCTTTACTAGCAAGCAAAATAATAATAAGAGCTATTATTTATTGGGATATGACCATATGCCAACATTATTCTAGTGACTTTCATATATATTTTTGTTATTCATCCTCACAGTAAACCTATCATTATTATTTTTGTCTTTTTACAAATGAGAAAACTGATGATCAGGGAGGTTAAGTGACTTGATTGAGGTTACACACCTAGTAATTGATAGAACTAAGATTTGAACCATGATTTTTCTGATTTGAAATTTCAAGGACTTTCAAGTATTGAAAATTTGAGACTTGGAGCCATGTTTTCTAGTCCAGTGCTTCTCAAAATTTGCCATGTGGATGAATCATAGGTTCTGCTAAAATCAGATTGCTAATTCACAGGTCTGGCATTGGGCCTGAACTTCTGCATTTTTAACAAGCTCCCAGATGCTGTTGAGGTAGCAGGTCCATGGAACACATACTTTGAGTAACAAGGGGCTAGAAGCCTTTCTATAGAAATTCCCTGGCCTATATTTGCCCCTAAAGCAGGGCCACACAGGCTGTGCCTTGCACAATTACAGGGGCCTGATTTGCATTATAGTCTCTCTGTAGTGTGCCTCCTGGAGTTGTGTGCTGTGGGTGCCCCCGCCTTGGAGTGAGAACATGGTAAACAGTGAATAGATCTATAGACTTTTCTTCCACCTGGGCCAAGTCTGAAGAAAAGAAAATGCTCTTTCTCTCACAAATGGAAAATTGATCAGTGTAATTGAGAAAAGAAATGCAAAACCAGTCTGCTCACAATGAGGGTGACCCATTGGTAATTTAGGCAATGGGAAAAAGAGAGAAAAGGATCCTGGCTGGCTGGATGGCTCCATTCTTATGCTAAGAAATCCCTGATTCCAGGCTGCAGCTGCTTCCAGGGCTGGAGGTTAGGCCATTCATAGCAGCTTGCTTTAGAGTGCCAGACCCCCAGAACAGGTGTGGTCCCACTTATTTTGTGCAGCCCTGACTATCCAGACAAGGAGCAGAATCAGAGATTACTGCTGATTTACCAAATTCTCCTGAACAAAGGGGTCAGCCTCTAGACAGCTGTTTCTTCTGGCCAGAGTGGGCCTTGAGGAGCTGAGACTGAAGTGGAAATTGGACAGAGGAAAATCAAGGGATAGGTCAAGTGTCAGTCAGAGGGCTGGGACCTTAGGCCCACAATCCCTAAACAGGAGATCAAAACCTATTGATATATCTCCAAGCTCAACTTCTCTGGTCTGGGACTGCTGCCTGGAGTACTCCAAGTCCTTGTCTGAGGTCAGCTGCAGTGGCCAAGGGTGCAGGAAAGCCAGCATGCTATCATTGTCCCCTCCTTCCTCTGCTCAGCCTCAGCACCAGGCTTTGGGGACAAGAAAATCAGCTTCTATTCACAAAAAGGTAGAAGACCTATAGCACTGTGGTTAAGAAGACCAGTTAGTGAGGCAGCCTGGATCTAGATCTTAACTTGATTACTTACTAGCTGCATATGCTTAGGCAATCATTTCATTTCCCCAAGCCTCATTTTTGTCATCTCTCATAGAAAGATAACAATAGTACCTCTGTCATGGGGCTACTGTGAGGATTTATTATTAATATTGATTTATTATTAATAATAATTATAGCTAACACTGAGAAACACCTATTGTAGACTGGGCACCCTTTTAAGCATGTTATATGCTATAATTCACTAACTCTTCAACATAACCCTCTGAGCCATGTACTTTTATAGTACTTTTCTGTAGTAGTGGAACCTGAGGATCAAAAGGGTTAAGTAACTTGCCCAAGATTACATAGCTAGTAGGTAGCAGAGCTGAGCATTAAACCCATTTAGGCTGCTCCAGAGATAACCTCTTAAGCACTATGCTTTATTGAAAAAACTAACTTAAGTAGAGTGCTAAGCACAGTGCCCAGCATATGTAAATCCTTAGTAAAAGAAGAGACTGGTTATGATTCATTAATCTGATGTAGCCTTGCTGTTTCAATGAATGGCTAAATATGTGTCACCTAAAAATTGAATATATTTTTCTAATATGAAAAATGGGTTTCCACAGCTGGAGTCTCCATAATGGAAAGAATAGTGGTCTTTGTTAGCTCTAGGGTTCCAGCTCTATTCCCTCACAAACAAAGAAGGGTAGGACAATTCATTTTGCCATTTGGTTTATTTAGCAAACCATTTTTAATACTCAGAGCAGCTTTTCATCTCTACTCAGCAAACCTCCTCCTCTTCATTCTATAGCTTTTTAGGTCCACTGCTTCCCCCAAAACATTTATCTCTACAAATTTGATTCAGTTAGTATAACAAAAATAGGGAGGAAGAAAGGAATGAAGAATGGAAAGAGAAGTTAGAGAGAGAGAGAGAGAGAGAGAGAGAGAGAGAGAGAGAGAGAGAGAGAGAAGGGGGGGGGGGAGAGGGAGGGAGGGAGGAAAGGAGGGAGGGAGGAAGGGAGGATACAAAAGACTTTGTCTTAAGAAAATGAAAAGGAAAAATAGTCAGGATCAACAGTTACATTTGAATTTAATCTTATAGTAGCTTGGAACAGTCGTTTTATAAGAATGTTTATTGACAAGTAAACATCCATAATATACAATTAAGTGAGAAAAGCAGACTATAAAATGTATTGAGAGTGACATTATTTTGGAGTATGGTTGTCAGTATACACATATCAAAAACAGACTAAAAGCAATTATGCCAAAATGTTAACAGTAATTATCTTTTAGATGTGCAGTTGTGGATTATTTTTCTCTTTTAAATCTTTCTATAATTTCATCAGAATTCTAACTGAATATGAATCACTTTTGTAATTAAATCAAGTTCTAAGGAAGAGAAAAATATAGGGACAAAACATGTCTGTATGGTGTGTATCAGGGATAGATCTTGCCCCCAAGAATATCCTGTCCTAGAGAGCAATAATTGCGTCTTGTGCAAAATAGCACTCAGTGTGTGCAGGGAAATGCTAGACTACTCAACAAGGTCTCAGATTGCTTTGAAGTGCATGCTTAACTCAGAGCTTCTAATCCTCCTGCCCAGGCAGGTAGGTAGGAATGGAGAACCATGATCTATAATGTACGCACTTAGGACACCCTGTGTTCAGGAAACTAGTGGAACTAGTTCACATCCTAAAGGCTTGCCATATGGGGCAAAACCCAGATGAGGGCTAGAGGGGCAAAAGGAAACAGATCAGGAACTAATGAGTGGGGAGGGTCAGAGCTGACAACAGAACTCTGAGGGCAATAGGTATCTTCTTCAAGCTGAAGGTTTCCTACACAGGGTTTCTGTTTGGGGCATAACTGTATTGGAAGTTGGGAAAAAATTTCAGGGAAGGCATAACCAGAGACTACAAACTCAAATGCCTGTGGAGGCCAGACTAGTAGCCTAAATGACTATGGGGACCTGTGTGAGGACTGTGATGACTAGAGAAAGCAATTCCCATGTGAAAGAGCAGTGGGAAGCCTAGGAATATGGAGCCAGGGTTTTCATGTCTTATAACTTTCAAGGACCATAAAAACCCAGATGTTTATATAAAATCTTTTAATAACTTTTTTCAAGACACTACAAGCCACAAAAAATGTATATGTGGGCCACAATTTTTTATTTTTACTTTTTTATTTTTATTTTTTTATTTAATTAAAAATTTTTCATTACAGTTGGCATACAATATTATATTAGTTTCAGGTGCACAACATAGTGATTTGACATTATATTACAGAATGATCACCCTGATAAATCTAGTACCCTTCTGACATATGCTATACATCCTCATGACTATTTTGTACTAATTTGTACTTCTTAATCCCGTCCTCTTTTTCATCAACTCCCTCCCTTCCACAATCCTCCTCCCATCTGGCAACAATCAAAATGTTCTCTGTATCTATGAGTTTGTTTGTTTTATTTGTTCATTTATTTCGTTTTTTAGATTCCAGACATAAGTGAAATTATATGGCATTTGTCTTTCTCTGTCCTACTTACTGCACTCAACACAATACCCTCTAGGTCCATCATGTTGCTGCAGATAGCAAAATTTTATCTTTTATGGCTGAGTAATATTCCATTGTATATGTGTACCACATCTTCTTTATCCATTCATCCATTGGTAGAAACCCAGGGTATCTTGACTATTGTAAATAATGCTGCAATGAACATATGGATTCTCATGTCCTTTCCCAGTAGTGTTTGGGTTTCTTCAGATAAATCCTCAGAAGTGAAGATTGGGTTGTTCATTGTCTCTTGTTATTGCCTTTGTTTTAAAGTCTATTTTGTCTGATATAAATATTGCTATCCCAGCATTTTTTTTGTTTCCATTTTCAGGAAACATCTTTTTCCATCCCTTCATCTTCAATCTGTGTGTGTCTTTTGATCTGAAGTGACTCTCTTGTAGGCAGAATATGCAAGGGTCTTGTTTTCTTATCCATCCAGCCACCCTTTCTTTTGATTGGAGCATTTAATCCATTTATATGGAAAGTAATTGTTAATAGATACATAGTTATTGCCATTCTATTATTTATATTTTTGAATTTTTTTCGTCTTCTTTTTCTTAAAGAATATTTTTTCTTCTTCTTTTTCTTAAAGAAGTCCCTCTAACATTTCTTGTAATGCTGGTTTGGTGTTAATAAATTTCTTTAGCTTTTTCTTATCTGGAAATTCTTTATCTGTCCTTCAATTCTAAGTGATATATTTGCAGAGTAGAGTAGTCTTTCTTTGTTGTAGGTTCTTTGTTTTCATCACTTTTAATATTTCATGCGAGTCTCTTCTGGCCTGCAGTGTTTCTGTTGAGAAATCAGATGATAGTCTAATGGGAGCTCCACTGTAGGGAACTAGGTGCCTTTCTTTTGCTGCTTTTAAGATTCTCTCTTTGTCTTTAATCTTTGGCATTTTAATGATGACCTGTCTTGCTGTGGGCCTCTTGGGTTCATCTTGTTTGGGACTCTACATTTGCTGGCCTTGTACATCTATTTCCTTTGTAGATTAGAGAAGATTTCTGTCATTTCTTCAAATAGGTTTTCAATTTCCTGCTCTCTCTTTTTCTCTTTCTGGTAGTGCTATGATGCAAATGTTGATATGCTTGATGTTGTCCCAGAGGACTCTTAAACTATACTCATATTTTTGGATTCTTTTTTTTTGTTGGTGTTCTGATTGGGTGTTTTCTGCTACCTTATATTCTAAATCACTGATTCAGTCCTCTGCTTCATCTAATCTGTTGATTCCTTCTACTGTATTCTTCATTTCAATTATTGTAGTCTTCATTTCTGAGTGTTTTATTTTTATCTTTATTTTTAAGTTTTCTATCACTTTATTAAAGTTCTCACTGAGTTTATCTCTTCCTAAGTTCATTGAGCATCCTTATAACTGGAGTTTTTAAATTTATTTATTTAAATTGGTTTCAAGTATACAATACATTGGTTAGATATCTATATAGTTCATAAAATGATCCCCCCAATTGCTCCCTCCCTCCCATGGCCCTCCACCTAGCCATCATATTAATACTAACTGCATTCCCTCTGTTGTGCTCCCCATCCCCGTGTCCAACTATTGACTACCAATTTGTAGTACTTTAACCCTTCACCCAATTCTACCAGTCCTCCAACCCTCCTCCCCTCTGTCTGTCGCCAAATTGTCCACTATATTTGTGAGTCTGTTTTTGATTAGTTTGTTCTTTTTGTTCCTTAGATTCCGCAAATAAGTGAAATCATACGGTATTTATCTTTCTCTGTCTGACTTATTTCACTCAGCATAATAACCTCTAGGTCCATCCATGTCATTGCAAATGGATAACCAGAGTTTTGAACTCTATCTGATAATTTGCTTAATTCTATTTAGTTTAGTTTTTATTTTTCTGGAGCTTTGTTCTATTCTTTCATTTGGGACATATTTGTCTCCCCATTTTGGTTGCCTTCCTTAATTTGTTTCTATATATTAGGTAGGGCTACTATGTCTTAGGAGAATGACCTTATTTAATACGTGTCTGTGGGACCCAGTGGCATGGTCTTCCCTGGTCACCTGGGCTGAGTGCTCCAGGTATGTCCCTTGCATGGATTGTGTATCCCCTCCTGTTATAGTTGAGCCTTGGTTGTTTAAACATCAAAAAGAAGGATTGACCCTTGTGGGCTTATTGGTTTTGAGGGCTGGCTGGTGAGGGGCTCACCCTATGGATCAGGATTCACTTTAGTAGGGCTCTGGTGCCTGCCCAGTTTGCGCTTTGCGTGTGTTGTCCTTGGGTGTAGCCCTGTGTTGTTCTCCAGCTCAGTTTTAGAAGTCAGCTACCAGTCATGTCAGTGCCACCTGGCAAAAATCACCAAGCAATCCACAGATGGCCACCACTCATACTGGGCTTAGAAATGCCTAGAGAGGTAAAGCCATGAACTGAGGCTGATTGCTGCTAGTGCTGAGCTTAGGGCTGCTCAGGAAGGGGTATGAGGTACGCCAAGGCCAGATCCTGCTTGTTTGGGTTTTGCAAACCTTTGAGAGATTTTAGGAAAGTTTGTGGCATGGGCCAAGACAGGCCATTTGTATGGAAAAGCCACTGGAAGCGGTTTGGGTGTTCCTGCAATTTGTGTGGGGCAAGGTCTCATGGAATCTCCATGATGGGGCAACCAGTGTTAACCAGGTTGATGAAGTCTCAAATACGGCTACTGCTTGTGTCAGTCTTGAGGTGGCCCCTTCCGTGTGTCCCCATTTGTAGGACCTCTATTCAGCTAGACTTCAGGAAACTCTCAATGATAGCTGTTGTAATTTTCATGTGGTTGTGAGAAGAGACAAGCACAGCATTATCCTACTTCTCTATCTTAACCGGAACTCCAGGCCACAATTTTTAGACTTTTTTTATTTTAAATAATTATGAATTCACAGGACATTGTAAAGATGTTACACAGGGGTCTTGTGTACATTTCACCCCGGTTCCCACAATGATTACATCTTATATAACCATCGTACCAACATCAAGCCAAGAAATGGAATTTGGCTCAATGTATGTGTGGAGTTTTATGTCAATTTATTACATGTGTGTGTTCATGTATCCAACATCACAGTCAAAATACAGAACTTTATTCTATATCTGTGGGTTCTGCATCTGCAGATTCAACCAACAGATCAAATATATACATATTTTTAAAGTTGATGTTGCTGCTGACATGTACTGTGTAGTTAGGTTTATGATAGTTGTGTCTGTACTGAATGCATACAGATATTTTTTTCTTATCATTATTAACTAAATAATACAGTATAACAATTTACATAGCATTTACATTTTATTTGGTATTATCAGTAATGTAGAGATGATTTAAGGGAGGATACGCATAGGTTATATGCCAATTCTATGCCATTTTATAAAAGGGACTTGAGCCTCTTCAGATTTTGTTATCCATGGAACAAATCCCCCACAAATACCGAGGAACAACTGTATTCCATTACCATAAAGAAGTCCCTTCTGTTACCCCTTATTATACTCAGTTTCCTCTCCCCACCATCCCAAACCTCTGGCAACTAGTAATTTATTCTCCATTTCTATAATTTTGTCATTTCAAATATGTTATATGAATAGAATAATATAATATGTAACTTTTTGAGACTGTTTTTTTTTACTCAGCATAATACCTTAGAGACCAATCCAAGTTGTTGCATATATTAATGATTCATTCATTTTTAATGCTGTGTGGTATTTCATGCTATGAATAGACCAAAGTTTGTTTAACCATTGACCTATTGAAGGAAAATTTTGTTGTTTACAGTTTTTGACTATTACAAATAAAACTGCTATTAACAATTATTTACAGATTTTGGTGTAGACAGAAGTTTTTATCTAGAGGATAAATATCCAGGAGTGTGTTTGCTAGGTCATAAGGTAAGTGTATGTTTAGTTTTATAAGAAACTGCCAAACTATTTTTCAGAGTGGCTATGCCATTTTCATTCTCATGAGCAATATATGAGTGATTCAATTTCTCTACATTCTTGCAAATATTTGGTGTTGTCACTAATTTTTTACTTTAGCCAAACTCACAGGTGTGTGTATAGTGATATCTTGTAGTTTTAATTTTCATTTTCCTAATGGCTAATGATGTTAAACAACTTTTCATGTGCTTATTTCCTATATAAATATCCTCTTCAATGAAATGTATTTTCATGTCTTTGGCCCATTTTCTAATTGAATTTTTGTTTTTAATTCTTGCATGTTGAGAGTTTTTTTATATATATTTAAAGTACTAGTCCTTTGCCAGATACATGGTTTTCAAATGCTTTCTATCACTATTAACTCATCTTTTAATTCTTTTAATCATCTTTTATGGAGCAAAGTCTTTAATTTTATGAGGTACAATTTATTGATTTTTTAATGGATTGTGTTTTTGATGTCCTGCTTAAGAACTCACTAAGCCTTGGATCCCTAAGATTTTCTCTTATGTTTTTTCCCCAAAGGTCTTCTATAAACTATACATAGTTTGTTAAACTATGTGTTTGTATAGTTTTACATTTAAATATATAATCTATTTTCAATTAATTTTTGTATAAAGTGTGAGGTTTAGGTTAAAATAGTTTCTTTGTGCCTCTGGATGTCAACTTACTCCATTATCATTTGTTGAACAGGCTATCTTTTTTTCATTGAATTGTTTTTGTCCCTTTGTCAAAAATTACTTGAGCATATTTATGTGGGTCTATTTCTGGGTTATTTATTTTGTCTCATTGATCTCTGTATCAATTCTACTAATGTGATGTTCTCTTGATTACTGTAGTTATATAGTAAGCCTTAATATTGGGTAAAGCAATTACTCTTACTTTATTCTTCTTTTTCAAAATTGTTTAAGTATTCTAAAATATTTTTTGAAGCATATTGTAAGATAATATGGCCTACATTCACAAAAAGCTTGCTGGAACTTTGATAAGCACTGCATTAACATGTATATCAATTTCAGGAGAATTTACAGTTTTACTGCATCAAGTTTCCCAAACTGTGAAGCCCAGTATTGCTATCTGTTTATTTATATGTTTGATTTATTCTATCATTGTATTTTTACAGTTTTTAGCATATAAGTCCTGTACAGATTTTGTTAAATTTAAACCTAAGTACTTTTTTGAGTGATTTTAAATGGTATTGTATTTTTAATTTCAGTTTTTATATGTTAATTGTTAGCTAGTATATAGAAATACGATTGGTTTTTGTATGATGACATTGTAGTCTATGACCTTACTAAACTCCATTATTAGAACAAGGAACATTTGTTATAGATTCTTTTATATTTTCTATGTAGATGATCATGTCATCTGTAAATTGAGATAGTTTTCTTTCTTCCTTTCTGTTCTGTAAGATTATTTCTTTTCTTGCCTTATTGTACTGGGTAGTACTATATTTAATACCAGTGATGAGAATAAAAATCTTTGCCTTGTTTCCAATCTTGAAGGGAAAAGCATTCAGTGTTCATCATCATTAAGTAAGATATTAGCTTTAGCTTTATTTTTATCAGCTTTATTGAGATATAATCCACATGCCATATAATTCATCTTTTTAAAATATACAATTCAATATTTTTATTATATTCATGGATATTTACATCTATCACAATCAATTTTAGAACATTTTCATTGCTGCACAAAGAGACCACACATCCCCTAGCTGTCACCACACAATCCCCCATCTCTTCCAGCTCTAGGCAAACCCTAGTCTACATACCATATCTATAGATTTGCCTATTTCATATAAATTGAACCATACAATATGTGGTCTTTGAGACTGATTTCTTTCACTTAGCATAACTTTCAAAGTTCATCTTTGTTGTAGTATATATCAGTACTTCATTTTTTATTGCTGAATAATATGCCATTGTATACACATTTCACAATTTTATTATTTGTCAATTGATGAACATTTGGGTTGTTTTTACTTCTTGGCTGTCATGGCTGTTCTTTTAATTACCTAGTCAGTATTCTTTACATAGTCTAGATACAAGTCTTATCAGAATTATGATTTGCAAATATTTTCTCCCATTCTGTGCATTGCCTTTTCACTTTCTAGATGGTGTTCTTTGAAGTATAAAAATTTGAATGATGTTCAGTTTATCTATTCTTTTTTTGTTTCTGCTTTTATTGTCATATCTAAGAAACTATTGCTTAATCCAAGGTCACTAAAATTTATACCTGTAGTTTCTTCTAACAGTTTTATAACTTTAGCTCTTCCATTTACATCTTTGGTCATTTGAGTAAGTTTTTTATATGGTGTGAGGTAGGAGTCCAACTTCATTCTTTTGCTTGGATCTAGTTTTCCCAGCACTGTTTGTTGAAAAGACTCTTCTTTCCCCTTTGAAATTTCTTAGAAAGTTTATCAAAAATCAATTGACCATAAAAATGAGAATTTATTTCTGGACTCTCAATTTTTTCTCTATAAGTATACAAGTGTGTATATTTAGATATACAGTTATAGATACAGTTATAGATATAGATATATCTTCTAATCCATCAACATGGGATGTCTTTCCATTTATTTAGGGTTAGGTCCATTTATTATTTTTTCATTTATTTAGGTCTTCTTTAATTTCTTTAAACAATGTTTGTATTGTTCAGATGATAAGTTTTGTACTTATTCTGTTTAATTTATTCATATATATTTTATTATTGTCAATATAATAAATTGAATTGATTTCTTATTTTTATTTTTGGTTTGTTTATTCCTACTGTGTAGAAATAAAAGTGGTATTTTGTACATTGATCTTTTATCTTGCAATCTTGCTGACATTATTCTATTTTTTAGTGGATTTCTTAGGATTTTATAGCTATAAATCATGATATCCATGATTAGATATAATTCTACTTCTTCCTTTCCAATTGGGACACTTTTTATTTCATTTTCTCTCTTAATTGTCCTGACTAGAGCTTCTGTTACAATATTAAATAGAAATGGCAAAGGCTGGCATCCTTGTTTGTTCCCAATCTTAGGAAAAATTTCAGTCTTTAACCATTAAGTATGATGTTAGTTGTGGGTTTTTTATGGATGCTCTTTACTAGGTTGAAGAAGTTCCTTTCTATTCATGGCTTATTGGGTATTTGATGATGAAGCAGTGTTAAATTTTGTTGAATGCTTTTTTTTCCTGTCAATTGAGATGAACATGTGGTTTTGTATTTTTTATAAGTGCTATGTTATATTTGAGTGTTAAGCCAATTCTGCACTTCTGGAATAAATCTCAATTGATCATGGTATATAGTCCATTTTTAGATATTGCTTGGTTCAATTTGCTATCTGTGAAGGTCTTGCTTGTTTATTTTTTGTTTGTTTTCTTTAAGATAATATTTATCAAGTTGAGGAATTTCTTCTCTATTCTTAATTTTCTGAGTTTTTAAAACCATGATGGGTGTTGGGTTTTGTCAAATGCTTTATTGCATCAATTGAGTGGATCATATTCTTTTTTTTCATATAGCCTGTTGATACTTTAGATTTTCAGTGTAGCCTATTGTATTTTCATTTTTACTCTATTCTGCAGATAAGAAGTCCTGGTAGACTTGACAAGGTTTACGGTTCAAGGTGTCAGGTGTGTTGGACTCTTATTTGTAAGTTCTGTGGATAAATTGACTTCCAAATTCATTCAGGTTTTTGGAAGAATTCACTTTCTTGGGGGCATGTGTCCCCATTTTCTTGTTGTTTGTCAGCCAAAGGTTGCTCTCTGCTGCCAGAACCCACCTACATTCTTGTCACATGACCATCTCCATTTTCAAAGTCAGAGACCTGACAACATGATGTGTCAAATCCTTCTCATGCTTCAAATCTCTCTGACTTTCTTTTCTGTTTATTAGCCAGAGAAAACTCTCTGTTGTTAAAAAGTTCATATGATCATGTTAGGCCCACTCAGAAAAATATTCTTTTTGCCATATAATGTAATATAATCACTTGAGTGATTTCTCATCATATTGATAAGTTCCACTCACACTCAGATGGGAGAGGATTATACAAGAACAAGGATCATTAGGGATCATGTTTTGAAGTTTACCTACAACAGTAATTAAGTTTTAAAAGTGAACTAGTTTAAAGAAAAATGTTGAATAAATGATATGGCCAGCATTTTGAAGAGTGCATGAAAACAGTTTGGAACCCAGTGGAGAAGATTTTCAGGTCCCTTTCATATTCTATGATTCTATCGTTAGTAAGTCATGAAATATTCTGCTCTTCTGTCCACTGTGAGAGAAAGTATATAAAAATTCAGAGGCCATTGTATTATTAAAAAATCTTAAGATCATGAAGGACAAGAAATACTGAGGAACTATTTCAAATTAAAGGATACTAAAAACATATGATAACTATAAACTCAAAGGTCAATTCATGCTTGAGTGCTGTTTTTGTTTGTTCAAAGGAGGTTATTGGGATGGGATAATTGGTGAAATTTTTAAAAAATCTTTTGATTAGATAATAGCATTATATCAATATTAATTTCCTAATTTTGGTAACTGTATTGTGGCTATATAAGAGAATTATCTTGGTTTTTTAAATAGGAAATATACACTAGGAATAAAGAAACATGTCTGCCACTTACTCTCAAAAGGTTCAGAAAAATAATAGTGTATGTATATATAAATATATACAGAAAGGGAAAATGACGAAGTGAATGTTGTAAAATGTTAACTAACATTTGGGGAATCTGAGTAAAGGGTATATAGAAATTCTTTATATATACTTTTCTATTTTATATTAATAGAACTTCAGATAAGAGCCACAATAGCTGATGCCAGTGAGACCTTGAGCAGAGGATTCAGGCTTACTGTACCTGGATTTATGACCCATGGGAACTGTGAGAAAATAAATTTGTGTGTGTGTGTGTGTGTGTGTGTGTGTGTGTGTGTGTGTGTGTATTAAGCATGGATAAAGGTTTATAAAAGCATTTTAAATGAAATAAAATCACCACAATTTGATCCCTGACTAGATGTGGTCAGAGAGAAAAGAGGTGGGGATGGTTCTGAAATTAGGAGCCTAGAAATTGTGATAATACTGACAGAGGTAAATCAGAGAAAGAAGTGGTTGAGAGAAAAAATAAGTTTTTAGGTATGTTAAGTTTGAGTGAACAGGGGACATGGGCGGAAAGTAACCATCCACTAGAAAGGAGTTGGTTAAGGATTGAAGCTGGATAGAGAGGTCAAGACTGGAGCCAGAAATTTGGGAGTCATCACAATGCTTTTGGAGACATCTTTTGTAAAGTGAAGAAAAAGACTGAAAATAGAAGAATGATCCTGGGTCCACCACTGCACACTCAGCTGGCTATGAGCACTTATTCTGAAATCAGAAAGGTCTGGGATTAAAATCCTGGCTTTGCTCATTTCCAGCTGTGTGACCTTAAACACGTCCCTCAATGTCTCTGAGCCTCATTTTTTTTTAGCTATGAAGTGGTGATACCAATCATGATACCAAACAACCTGCCTTGCTGTGAGAATTGAATGAGATACCTATATAAAGCACTTAGCCCTTTGTTTGGTACATAGCTGGAACTGCAGAAATTGGAATTATGCTTGTTTTTGGTTGATATTTTCTTTCATATGCTTGTCTCCATTAAGTAGCATTCTCCTGAAAGGCCCCATTCAGTTCAGGTCACTATATTTTGATGGCTGAAATAAGGTGATGTAGTTCAGGACAGGTCACCTCAAATTATGCCATTTTGGCTTATTGATTTTTTGCTTGAAGTTACTTGAGAGATAGCCAGTGCAAGAAGAATGCTCTGACCCCCTTTTGTCCTTTGTCCTCCTGGAGTCAGGAAATAAATTTCCCACGTGAAGGCTTTCTTCCTATACCAGTAGGATAGAAGCTATACTTATCGCCAAAATAGTGAATTCAAGCAAAAAACTCCTTTGTTTTGTCCAATCTTCACAAATAATTGTTTATTTGTCTACAAAGTCTAAAAGCTGCATGCCTTCATTACTTCTTTGAGCTTCAATATCATTTTCCCTACCTACAAAATTAAATTTGATAGTTTTTCTCCTGTTGCTCTGTTGTATGCCAATTTAATGTTTAGACCAGCCTCCTTGTCCCTCTAAAAAAACTCCCAGAAGGGTAGGGAGACATTTTTTTTCCTCCCTAAGAGTACCAAGGCTACCATGGCATGGTGTCTGTTGCTTATGGAGGGTAAGTTTACAACCTGTCACTGAAAAAAGTGGGCTCCTTTCCTGTTCTAGCAACATGAGCAAATTAAGAGAAAGGTGCAAGGAGCTCTAGGAAATGAGAGAGCTGAGGCTAATAGAACAAGGACAGTCCCTAAAAACTTAACTGGATCACCAGGAATGACTTGTTCCTCAGAAGCCTTCAGTCGACCATCAAATGAAAGGAATATTCGAAGGATAACATAATCTAGTGTGAAGGATGGATACAGTGTGCAAGGGGACAATTTATATTAATGAAAGTTGCCTAGATTGCCTGATACATGTTTAGGGAGGAAGTGGGTTCTAAGGGAATATGCCCAGCCCAGGAATGAGGAGATCTGGCTTCACCTGCTGGCATTGATTTTTCCTATAGAAAATGCATCTCTGGGAAGTACACTTCTAGCTTAATTTCCCCCACCCCCACCCCCACTGTGGCACTAATCAATCTGTAGTGTTCTGCTACTAGATACTACTGCAATCAAAGAGATCACAGTGACCTTAAGATTTCCAGATTAATTCTTTTTTTCCTAATAGTCAGCAATACTTGCTTTAATTTCGTAGTGCTTGGCTCATTTTCTCAGGTCACTTGGCTCTGCTCCATTCTCCAAGTACCTTTTTCCTGTGCAGGGCAGCGGATTTGGGTAATGTGATAAAGCTCTGAGCTGCTTGACAGTGGCAGATGGACTATCCCTGTCCTTGAATGAAGGCATATTCCCCAAAGAGGAAGGTTTTTGGGTTTTGATAAAAAGCAATCACAGAAAGGGATATGTGGAAATGCTGTGTGTGTGTGTGTGTGTGTGTGTGTGTGTGTGTGTGTGTGTGTATGTGTGGAGAGAGAGAGAGAGACAGACAGACAGACAGATAGAAGGAGAGACAGATATAGAGATTGAGACTGAATGAATGAAAGGTGTCAGGATCATCAGGATCCTGTAAATAAATACGGAATCTTGAGAAACTGGTAGGAGCAAACTGAAAGCACTATTTCATCTCAGGTCAAAGGAGGCACAGAAAGAAACCTGCTGAGGCAAAGATAAGTATCAGAGATTACCAAGTTTTTAATGGCCACTTGTGCTTGAGATCCTCAGTAGGAAGGAGTTTAAGATACAGAGACTGATAGATCTGCTGGTTAGGTGGGTAGCTGGAGTTGATGCAAACTGTCCAAAGTAAGATCATGATTTTTTTCCTACAATGGTCCTCTTCCCATCAATCTCACTTAGTAAATGACACCACCATGCACCTGGTTGACTAGGTCAAACTCCTAGTTATTATCTGGAGTTTTCCTTGGATTCTTATATATCATATCCTAGCCATCAGCAAATCCTGTTGACATACCTTCAAAATACATCCTAAATTTTCCCCCTTCTCAACACTTTCTCAGCTATTATCTAGTATGAGCCACCATCATCTCTCTCCTGTACCACTGCAACAGCTTCCTAACTGGTCTGTTTGCTTTGACTCTTGCAGCCAAGGCTGCCATGCTAGATATTCAGGTTGTACACTATACAAGGGTACCATAGCTCTGAGTGTGACACCTTATCACAGACACATACTAACTTACATAACAGTGTGTAGATGGGTACAGACATTTTGGGCTTCTTGGTTCCATGTCTGAGAGCAGAATAAGAGTGTCTGCTCCTTCATAAACCTGTACCAGTCTTGTACAGACAATGGGGAGCACACATGCATACATAAACACACACTCATAAATACACACACAGTGACACACATGAGTGGGCTCTATCTCACCCAAGCCCTAAGTATTCCTGAGTTTATTTATCTCACTTACTACCCATTACTCTCACAGTGTAAAGTCCCATCCCTCCCACCCACAGTTGCCATCTGGGGGTGGGGTATGGAACTAGGGGCAAAGGGCTGTTGATGGTATACATAATTCCAGAGATGAGAAAAGCTTCAGTAAGAAGGATGTGGTTGCACACAACCAAAGATGCTGCCTGCCAGGACTCTGGCAAACTCCCATGGGAGTTTGTTTAAGATGTACATTAAAATATTGACCTATTTTTTGTTTGTTTTTGAGGAAGAGGTGTCTTTTTTGTAATCCACACAAAGTCATTGTATCAGATAGTGACCTCCAACAATCTCAGCTCCATACAACAGTCAACAAGAACTTTACCAAACATTTGAGTATATTGATTCTTTAATAAAGTCTTCCATATATTTCCCAATGGTCATAGGATGAAGACAAAACTCTTTACCTGGCCTACAAAGCTCTAATTATTTGGCCTCTGCCTTCCTCTACAGCCTCATCTCATACCATCCTCTCTCATGCCCTTCTTCCAACCCCAGACACATTGACTTTCTTTCCACAAGCTTGTTCCTGTCTCATTCATTGTATTTTTTATCTATCTGTAATACTTCTCCACTTCTAGTATGCCAATTCTATTAAGCAGGGACTTTATCTTGTTCACTATCATGTCTTCATTATCTAGCACAGTGCCTATCATGAAATAGGTGGTCAATAAATATTTGCTAAATGAATTAATAAATGAATAGAAAATTGGGCAATGATGATCCACTCAAATGGCTCAAAGATGAATCTTAGTTTAACCCCATCTCTAGTGTACTTTTACATCCTGAAATCAGATGGCTGAAACTAGATGGCTGGAAAATATGGGCTGTGTAAACATCAGTAAGCTGAAAGACTGGTTGGGCCAGGAGGAGTAATAGTCAGCAATACAGCACTTATTGAGATATCAGCATGTGCTGTGCATTGCTCTAATCACTTTACTCCTTTCATCTCCACAGTAGCCTTAGGAGGTATAGCCTTAGTGTTATTCCCATTTTATGATGAGCTAAACAAGACCCAGGATATTCAGTAACTTGGATTTAAATGCAGGCAATTTAACCTGACTCTGCTGTATCATGAAAGAGTGACAATACTCCCATTTCCTTTGGTTTATTTTTTTATGCCCTGAAATCAGTCACCCTGTGCAACCTCATTGTCTTGAACTCAGCCCTGGGAATCAGTCAGGTAGGAGAAGGGCTTGTGTTGTTAGAAAACAGCAGCAGTGCATATCTAGTTAATATTCCAATGAGAAAAGAGCCACCTCAGTGATCGACAAGTCAAGATAAAAAGCTGAGATATTTTGTACTTTCTTGATGTTGCAATCTATAAAACCATCAAATTCTGAACCAGTCTCACCAAACAGGAAGGGAGGTATAGGCACAAAGCAAATTTAACACTTCTTCCAATTTTTTGGACATCAGATGGAGTGCTTCCATTGAGGTGAGAATGGCATTAGCTTGAAGCTCTATGGGGCTGAAACTTCAACTATTACAGGGCTAGATTGCACCACCACCTTTACATGGGAAGAGAAATTGACACAGAAAAGAGGCACTGACTAAGCACGCTTTATGGCCCTGGCTATACATGAAGAGAAAGAAAAATAAAATGGGGTGGAGAGGCAGAATAATCCTCATCATTATGATGTTAGCTTGCTCATGGGCATAATAATTTTTTTCTTTATCTCATTTTTCGACACCCTTTCACATAACATGACTATTAAACACAATTTGATGTCAGTTTGCCCCTTCATGCTCAGTCTGAATCACAAATTTCTGGGCTATACTTGGGACTTTCCCCAAATATTTTATCAGAATCATAGAACCAGAGAAAGGACCTGACAGGCCATTTGGTTCAACCCATTTGCTTTATAAATGAAAAGACTGAAGCCAAGAGAAGGGCGTTGATGGAATGACTTGCATTGTGAAAGGAGAAAGGGTGAAGAAAAATGTTAGAATCAATATAGTGTTTGATAAATATCTAGTCATTTGTTACATAAATATATACACATTGTAAACAATACCCCTATCAGTGGCAGAAATAGAGATGTTCAAAACAGAGGGAAAGCCTCAGTCGAGTAGGCTAAATGGGGGTCATTCATCCCTCCAGCCCATTTCTGCCATCACAAAGATTGGTCTAATTTACCACCTAGGTTTTCT
This sequence comes from Macroglossus sobrinus, assembly GCA_004027375.1. Taxonomy (NCBI): domain Eukaryota; kingdom Metazoa; phylum Chordata; class Mammalia; order Chiroptera; family Pteropodidae; genus Macroglossus; species Macroglossus sobrinus. The sequence goes on from PVKZ01002417.1 coordinate 58,708, forward strand.
GTGGGTTCTCAACATTTTGCCCTGCAGATACTTTGAAACACTGCTTTGCTAGTGGCTTGTGGCATTTAACCTCTGTAGGAGAAATGGTGCAGTGTCCTTTCATCATTGAATCCATTATTTTTCTTTGAAGCACAATGCAGAGCTTTTTACGTGTTGAACAGAAAAGATAGAAATGCAGCCAGTCCTCAGCGCAGCCTGGTATAGGAAGTTCAGGGCGACCTGTCCTTCAGGCAGTGTGTATACGGAGCATGCTCATTTCAGAACTAGATGGTAAATCTTTTAGGGAAGGAGGCAGAAGGCAAGCCATCTCTTCCACTTCTGCCATAAAAAGAGACTTGAAACAGGCTAGAGCTGAGAACTCTGGAGAAAACCAGCTCAAGTGCAGTAGTAGATTCCGCATGAGGGAGTCAGAATGGTACAGCTTGACTTTGAACTTGCTGTGAGACTTTGGGTAAGTCACTTCCCAAAGTCACTCTTTGACTCCAGTATTTTTATCTGCCCTTCCTGCCTCTCAGGGTAGTTGAAAAGTATAAACGTGGAGAAAATAAACATACAGATGCCATGGGAACAGTTCAATTCAATATAAGTGCAGAATATTATTGTATTATGTCTGCTCCTTGCCTCTGGTGGCTTGATCATCTTAATTTCTAACTCAGAATTTCAATTGGCGTAGAACAGTCCAGGACAGGTCCAACCAAGGTCTCTGGAACTACAGATGGGAGAGGGTAAGAGAAGTCAATAAGGGCAAGAACATACTCCTCATCAATCACAACCCCACCACTTCCTTAACCTCACTGTATATGTCTTTCAGCAGCTTATCAAATCTCTCTGAGCCTCAGTTTCTTCATCTATAAAGTGGGTGGAAAGCTCTTGTAGTACTAATGAAATAGCTATTTGATGATGATGATTATAATTGATGTTAATTATTTCTGTGTGCTAAGGAGAGCTGTGATTCCTTAATGCCAGTGCATGGCTAGGCCTTGGCAAAAAAAATATAGATTCCTGGGCCTCACCCCAAATAAATTCTGATTCCATAGGTTTGGAATGGAGCATGAAATTGTGTATTTAACAATAACTCCAAGGGATTTTGATGTGAGGCCAGATTTGGAAACTACTGGTCTAAAGAAGTGTTTTTCAAGCTGTCAATATTAATTACTGCTTGGAAAATAAATTTAGTGGGAAATGCCCAGCATTAAAAAATAAAACAAATAGACTAGGAAAAAACAGTATGTACTGCATAAAGTAAGGGTAAATATCACTTCATGAAATGTTTGTTGTATATTTACATGTAGAATTCAGTAATATTTGCTATACGAATATCAATGTATTTCTTACTGTAGGTTGTGGTGAAACATGTTTGAAATACACTAGAGGATACTATCTTCCATTTGGAGACACTAGTATCCAGAGAAAGAGTCTGTCAAGTCCCAGGCCAGACAAGAAGAAATGACCAGCAAGGGATTGGATAAGATTCATTTCTCTACTCTCCCCATCTCTACCATGCTTTTTTTGGGTCGACAGATTTAGTTGTTCTCTAATTAGAATCAGTTCTAATATCACATATTGGCCCTGGCCTGAGATCTAAGGGCAAGCTGGGGGTATGTTTATGGGTACCAGGGTAATTGTATTGACCCCATTAGATGGAAAATGCATCTGGGTTTATTGGGGTGTTTAGTTGCTCTCTGTTAGTGAGTACTTTGTACAGACACTTCACTCTTCTCCTTGTCTCAGACTTTGATATTTATTTTACAATTTGAAACTCTTTTGTTGTCTTTGTGAAATAAAATCAAGTGACATCAGTATATTTTTCCTCTCCACATGGTATGTTGAGAATATTAGCACCCTTAAACCTTTCAAGCACATGTTCCATCTGAATGAAGCAGACACTCCTTGGCTCTAGTCCATTGTGGTCCTGTGGAAATGAGGTCACCTTGACAGCAAGGCCTTCTCAGACCACCCTATGAAAACTAATTGCTTCTTGGTATCCATGGGAGATTGGTTCCAGGATCCCCTGTGGATACCAAAATCCATGGTTGTTCAGGACCCTTTTATAAAATAGTGTAATATTTGCATGTAACCTACACATATTTCCCATATACTTTAAATCAAATCTAGATTACTTGTAATACCTCATACAATGCAAATGGTATATAAATAGTTGTTATACTGTATTGTTTAGAGAATAATGATAAGAAAAAGATTTCTGTACATGTTCAGTATAGATGCATCCATGTAGGCCTAACTACATAGTACACATCAGCAACAAAGTAACATCGCCCACCTTTATATTTTCCTCATTGTGTTTATCACAGTCTAACATACTATATTGTAAGTAATAAACATGATAAAAATAACTTCATATGTCCAGATATTTTTTCTATAAAGAATGGAAATCAAATTTTGTGTAGTCTTCCAATTTTTTAAATTAGATCTGATTTTTCTATGGAGCTTGGAAGTCCAAATATTTGTGTAAAATCCTCTGAATTTAAAATGTTGATTACCAGACAAAGAAAAAAAAACTTTAAACACTAAATTTGGGCCAAAGAAAATACGTCTGTGGCCTTGATTTGGTCTGTGGATCACCAAATTGTGAACTCTATCATAGATTTGTGGAATGTTGAGGCTGTGAAGGGCCTTAACTGATGTCTTCTGTTGAGAAAGTACAGCTTCAAAAAGGGTTAGGTACCTTACCCATGGACATAGGGTTAGCTTGTAGCAGAACTGGATCTTGACACCCGCTTTCTTGCCTCCTAGTACTCTCTTACATTCATGCTGTTTCCTGTTAGGCTGCCTCCTTTCTGTTGAGGGTTTAGCTGATTTGCCCTGTGTAGAGGACAACATTCAGTTCACTCTCCAGCGCCCTCTTCACAAAGAACATAACAGAGTCATCACCATATATCCGATAAGCCCCAGGCACTTCTCACAACAAAGAGTATGAATTTACCTGCCTCCTCAATCTCAGCCTTGAATCAAGACAAGGTAATTAGCATTACTCTCAGCTAACAATGGCCTTTGGTAGAATTGGTGTGGACTAGTGGAAAGAATCTGGGGCTCAAAGTCCAGAGGGCTGGGCTCAATTCTCAGATGTGTGACCTTAGACAACTTATTTTCCCTGGCCCTCAATTTCCTTAACTGCAAAAATAAGAAAAATAAGATCCGCCTTTCTTATCTCTCGGGGCTGCTGTGAGGCAAAAATGAGATAATATGTATAAATGTGCTTTGAAAAGAACATTTTATAACTCTGAGGGTAAAGTACTATGAAGTCAGCATATAATTGTTGAGGACCTACTATATATAAACTGATATACTATTTTTTCAGGGCACGCCAAGCTACTCAAGGAGTAGCTACCTCCATGAGTTATAGTCTAATTGAGAAGAAGGGACATATGTAAGTGGAAAGAGAGCCAGCACTATAAAGCCAGAGATGACCAGGACTGAACAAAATGTATAGACTGTGATGAGAGAGATTGTGATGGAAAGAGCTGATCATAGAAAGATTCCTGGAGGAGTTGCATTTTAGCTGTGCTTTGGGAAAAAAAATTGGTAGAACTGCATTGGCAGAGAGAAGAAGTTTATCTTAGGGACAGTGGCACGAGTAAGGCCTGAAAGCATATGTGTTGGAAGCCTAATCTACATGGAGTGGAGGGTTCAAGGTGAGACTGACAGATGATCAATCACTTCTTGGTCTTATTCATGTGGCTGGGACACAGGAGAATCAACATATGCTTCCCATGAAACCAAAGTAGAGTCTAAGTGGGAAAGTGGTATGGTTGATACATTTTGGAAGGGCCTAGTACTGTAAAATAGTCATAATAGTTTCCACCTTATAGGGCTTTTGTGAGCATAAAATAAGATGATGTGTTTTAAACATTTAGCATAGTGCCTAATACATGATTAGTATGAAATGAATGTTAACTATCATCATCGTCAATTTTCATCTTACCCTGAAGTCAGGGGGTAATAACATGGACTTTGGAATCTCTTTATATTAGTTGTGCTATCATGGATAAATCATATCACTTCCTGGTTTCTCAGTTTTCTTGCTTTAAAATGGGAATAGTAGTGGAGCCAACTGAAAAGGTTTATTGTGAGGATTAAATGAATGAATCCAAATAAAGTACCTATCACAATGTCTGGCACATGATAAGTACTCAATAGATGTTACCTACTACAATGATTATGGCCAGGCAATCATTAATATAATATGACTGCATAACAAAAAATTGGAGAAATTGAGAAACATGAACAAAATTACCCCAAATCTTACTAAGACACAATTCCTTGTTATCATTTTGAGATCAGTTCTTAAATCTGAAATTTCTTTTGTTGAGAAAATCAAGACTACAGAAAAGGGCACGGATTTGGAATGCAGTGGCCATTTCATTAAACATTTACTGAGCACCTAGTATTCTAGCCCATCTGAGCTCATTTTGAATTTTGTTCTTCAATATATTTGATATCCCTGCCAGCTTTGGGTCATCTTCAGTAAATGTGCTAGCCAATATTCCAAAGGCTGAGATTCAACAAAAAAAAATAGGACAGACATGATCTTTGCAATTATGGAATTTATAGCTCAGAGGGAGATAGGAAAACAAAATAAAAATAGAAAATATTATGTTGCATGGGAAAAACTTTAAGATGGGATGATAATGAGTTCTGAAAAGGGGAAGATTTTGGAGGGGGCGCAGCATGCAAGCCCTACAATTTTAAAGAGTGTAGTCAGGGAAGACCTCACTTGGAATGTGATCTTTGAGTCCAGCCCTGATGAACGTGAGAGAATAGGCCATACAGGTATCATCTCAGGGAAGAGCATTCCAGGCAGAGATCAATAAGAACAAAGTTCCTAAGTTAGGAGCATGCCTGGCATTTAAGAAACAGCCAAGAAGCTCATGTAGCAGGAGTGTAGTGAATGAGAGAAAGGGTAATAGGATAGGATATATCAGAGAACTCACAAGGGCAGCTGGTTTAGGGTTTTGTAGGCCATTGTGATGACTTCCATTTATAGGGGGTGAGACTGAAAGCCACAGGAGGATTTTTTCCAGGGGAGGGGGGCATGATATGACTTAGTCAGCTATTTGGCCCTGCTATAAACAATAAGTTTTCCCCCATAGGTTTTGGATAATAACAAACAAGAGGTGGCAGTCCCTGCAGTTTCTGCAGAGCTGTCCTTAACACTCTAGACTGCAGAGAGAGAACTCATTGGTCCAGAAGAGGCACTGGAGTGGAAGTGATGGCATGGAGAATAGGAGAAAGAGATGCAATCCCTTAGAGCTGAAAGGGACCCAGTTAATATAATTCTACCACTGGGTATCTGTTCATCCACACTTGACTTAAAACACTCACTGCCTCACTAGCTTGCTCAGCCTTTTGTGGGACCCTCTCAGGGTCAGGAAAGCCTTTTGACATATTTACTGAAAATCTGCCTCCTTGACACCACTAGGTGGCAGTAGTCCTAGTTCTGTCACCTGGGCAACCCTGAGTAAGTGTATACCTTCATAGGAAAACACTTGAGATTTGAAAACAGGTGGGTATCCATGTTCCCTGATGGTTCTCTTTTCCATGGCACATGTCTCTGAGCCCTTTAAGAGCCACTCTTGTTATGGAATGGTTTCCCATCCCTTTGTCAATGTTGTGGACCCCTCTGGAGGTGTTCCACTTTCTAGTGACCCTCTTAAAATGTGGTGCCTAGAATTGAACAGGAGACTCCAGAAAGGAACAGCATGGATTGCAGTGCAACAGTTGTGTTCTGGGATCTAGAAGCTGTACTTTGATTAATACAACCTAAAATTGTGCTCTGTTTTTAGCAGCCGAATAACTTAGCTCTATTAAACTATTAGCTCAAATTATGCTTATGGTCAACTCAAACCCCTAGATTTTTGTTTGTTTGTTTCTTTTTGTTGTTGTTGTTGTTTTTATGTTAGCTGCCACCAAGCTATGCTTCTTTTATTCTGGCCTCATAAAATGGACTTTTAAATTTTAATTGAGGTTATTTTTCTTTATTTTATAAATTTCACCTATTTTTTAAATTTTAGCTCAATATTTCAGCCCATCTAAGATCATTTTGAATCTCAGTTTTGTTCTTCAGTATATTTGATATCTCTGCCAGCTTAGGTCATCTTCAGAAGTGGTAAGTACATTTTATGTATCATCTAAGTTATTAATAAAAGTGAAAAAGCCCTGTGGCCTATCTATAGGCTTTTCTGCTGGTTGCCACCCATGCTTTGAGTAGAATTATTTAATCAATTACCAATCCATTTTACTTGTGTTATAATCTGATTAATATGCTGCTGTCTTATCTTTGTTCATTCATGGGAAAATTATAGGAAACAATTTCAGATGCACTGCTGAATCCAAGATATGGTTAGACAAAAGACAGGACAGATGAAAGAGAATCTAAGATGGAGTCTTTTCTTTAGCAAAATGGAAACTATTCTAGTTTATTTCTATTTTAAAAGTAATATTGGCTTGTTGTAAATGTCAACAACATAAGAAGTATACAACTGAAGTATACAACTTAGAAAGTGAAAGTCCCTGTGTTGTAATTCTATGGTAACACAGTACCTGATAACTAGTTAACGGTTTTGTGCATGTATAAATAGTAATCTGTGATTTAAATGGAATCATATCATAGAGACTGTTGCCAGATGTGTTTTTTTCACTTACAATCTTTTGGAAACATTTTGTCTTGCCAGAACATATAGTTCTACCTCATCCTTTTTAACAACAACAAAGTATTCTTTCCTGTGGTTGTTTCCTAATTTATTTTATCAATCCCATATTGATGGACATTTAGATCATTGGCAGATTTTTGCTGGTACAAGCAGTGTTTCACAATGACTTTTTTTTGTTAGCTTGATGAGATGTGCTAGGTTCTGGGTGCTGGTTTCTCTGGATTTCCTGTTCTTTTCAGGTTTTGTCTATGTTCTAAATGCTGAAAGACTACTTCCACATAACAAAGAACTAAAGAGAGAGGGGGATATCAACTCCCTACTCATTATGGCTTGAGTTTGAAAAAATATATATACCTTGTCCCTTGGAATGGAGTTAAAGATGTTTGAGCTTCTGGGAGCCTTAGGAAAACCAAGGCACCCCAAAATCAAGCCCTGGGTGACACACAGGCTTTATAGTAAGCTCAGCCCCTGGCTGGCACAGGTGAGGTGATTAGGATCAAGACGGGGAAGGAGAACTACCTTGCTATTGAGCCACTATTCCCTATCATGCATCCTCAACTCTACCAAGTGGGGCAATTCTCTGGGCTCTGAATAATTCAGGCCCTTCCTTTCTCATCTTCATACCTTTCCTCCTCCTCTGGGGCTTCCTTCCTGCACACATTCACCCCCACCCCCAGAACAAGGTAGGAGCTGCCTGCTCTGAACTTCCAGAACACTAAGAACCTGGCCTTGAGAGTCATATCTGTATTTGAATATTAGAGTTGTACCTGCCCAGTTTGTGATCTTGGATTAAGTCACTTATTCTTTCTGGGCCTAGTTATCCACATCTTTAGAAGAAAGATATACCTATATAAGATATTTTAAAACACCTAACTTAATGTCTGGCTGATACGAAACACTTAATAAATGTTAGATGCTATTATCACCATCATGATGATCATCATGGGTGATCATATTACCTACTCCTTAGAGTTGTGAAGATTAAATGAGAACATATGTCAAACACCCAACATGGTGATCAGCATAAACTGAGTGCTAAAAATAATCATAGTGATTATTGATTGTATTTATATCTCCCTTTGTATACTTACCTCATTCTCTCTTGCATCACTTCTATTTGTATTCATATCTTCTTTTCTAAGTTTCCTCTAGAGCAGAGTTTCTCTCTCTCTCTCTCTCTCTCTCTCTCTCTATCTCTCTCTCTCTCCCTCCCTCCATCCCTCCCTCCCTCTCTTTCTCTCTCTCCCCTAGAAAGATAAAAAGACTCAGTGCTGAGGATTAGTGGGGCTCTTTAAACCTTAGATTAATGAATGCTGCCATCACTTTTTCTAAGCCTCTTCATCATTGTTTTGTTTTCTAGTTAACATCTCTCCCATTAACTCATTAACTGATCTACAAGGTCTTGTCCCTAAGGCAGATCATGGTTTACCTATTCTAATCACTGAGCCACTGATCACAAAATTGGCAATCTATGTACCTGAAATTCATAGGAGAGGTCTGGCCTGGAGGTAAAACTTTGGGAGCCAGGAGACTGGCTGAAACACTTAGAATGTAAGTTCTGGTAGAAAAGAGAAGAGATCCATGGACTGAGTCTTGGAGCATTCTAAAGTCTAGGAGACTGAGAAGTAGCAGCCAGAATAGAAGAAAGAAAATGAATGTAAACCAAGAGAAGAAAGTAATTAAAGTAAAAGAGAGTGGTCACTTAGGGTAAACACTAGAGAGCTCAAGTAAGGTGAGGACAGAGAAATGATCAGTGATTTTGATCTGAACAGTGATTAGAGTGAGTTCAAGACAGAACGGAAAGAGAAAATTTGAAGACAATGAGTGTAAACAATTATTTCAGGTTTTAGTACAAAGAGGAGGAAAGTAATGAGGCAAGAGCAATATCTGGAGGGGTAATTAGGGTTAAGAGAGGATTTTATTAATTTTTTTTGGATGGCAGAAATAATATTCTAATGAAAATGATCCAACCTCTCACATTAGAATATAACCTCCTTGAGGGCAAGGACTTTGTCTTGTGCATTCCCAACATTTTACACAGTGTCTAGCACAGAGTAGGCACTCAATGTTGTTGAATACGTGAATGATCAAATTAATGAAGGAATAAATAAAAGTAGATGTAAAAGAATTGATTGAAAAATAATAACAGGATAAAGTGGAAAATCAGTTGGGTAGCAGCACTCTGGTTATAGTTCTAGGCATTCCTGCCGCGATCCTGGCACACCAAGCTTACCCCAGAGTAAGACAGCCTAAACATGGGTTAGCATGGCACAGCTTCCTTTGCCAAGTTCCAGGAGCTGAGAGGCTTTGAAACTGTGAGAACTGGGTTCCAAAGAGACAAGACAACAGAGCTCATGAGTGCACCAATAGGAAAACACTTCTGTGTAGTCACCATTCTCTGGGCATGGTCTGTCTGCAGCACAGGGCATGTGTGAGACATGTACCACAGTGGCATCCCAGTTTGCCTTTGTTGGCTGGAGGGTAATTAATAACTTAATGCAGCTTAGAGTTAAATAAGCAGAACCCCATGCTCATGCAGTGCTTTTGGCACCTGCCTCATCCCAGTTGCTGCATTGCACAACTTCCACATTATAAGGTGGTGGGTTGGCACCTTAGGGCTCTCCCATGATGCCTATGACTCAGCTGTTACAGGAAAGATGGCATGGCCCTACACTGGGCTAGCACATAGGAGACAAACTTTTGAATGAACACTTTGGGAATCTGAGAAATGACACAAAGGGTGAGGAAAGAATGCTTCTTTTTCCATGTTTATCCTGTCATCCCACTCTCTGCCTAGGCACAACTTTGTACAGGGACAAACCAGCAGCAAAAAGCATGTCTTGGGCTTAGGAGAAGAGTTAGGGAAACCCCTGTAGTTAGTTGGTAGTAACCTGAGACAGACCTTTTCCATCTCCATACCATGCACCCAGAGACCACCATTGTGTCAGGTCTTAGGAGTCCAAAAAATTCATTTCAACCAACATTGACCAGATACCTGATCTAGATCACATTCTGTGTATTTTCTCAAAGTTGTGACTATAATACTAAAAACTATGACTGCCACTATTACTTCTACTAGTAGTACTACTACTAATAATAATTGCAGCTGACACATACTGAGCACCTACTAGGCCAGGCATTGGGCTAAGCACTTTGCATATACTATCTGTTGTACTCCTTACTTTACCCTGTGAGGTAAATACTATTATTATTTCTACTGAACAGAAGAGATTCAAGCTATGAAGAGAAAGAGTTAAGATTCAAGTCCAGGTCTGTCTCACTACAGAATCATACTCTACATGTTATCCTTTTATAGCATCAATGTGCTCTTTTAAAAATGTAAATCAGATAATTTCATTCCTTGGCTTAAAGGCCTTCAGTGGCTTTCCATCACAATTAGAATAAAATCCAACTTTCTTCCTAGGTCATCAAGGCCGTAGAAGGCAGCTCTTGCCTGCCTCTCCAGCCTTGTCTCCTTTTCCTCTTTTTCTGCCCCTGTAAAACCTGTGGAATAGGTTCTGTGGCTGTAGTGGCTCCTTGCTTTTGGTATATTTGGTAGGCTGACTTGGGTAGGTGCTTATCCTTGCTTACAGTGAAGGTTGCTTTGGAAAATGCCTCCCACAGTCCAAACAATCATCCTGGAAGCCTTATAAGGTAGAGGCTACCTGTGATTGTCAGCTATACCCATTGTTCCAGGGGTACTTATTGACTTATCTTAGTACTCTCTCCTCTCACTTGTATTGTAAGATCCTGGAATATTGTCTCAGATCCTGGCCAGCACTAAGAAGAGTGTGATGATTGGAGGTAAATCTGAGTTCAGATTGTTGTTATTCTGTGACTGTTGGCATTTGGCCAGGGCTGTATAGGAACAACAGGGGACTAGGAAACATATGACCTATATCTTACTTCAGCTCTCTCACTCATTAGCTAGGAGAGTTTAGATTAATCTTTTCACTTTTCTAAGCCTCAATTTCCTATTAGCCAATGAAAGGAATAGTTTCTGCCCTAAGGGGTTGCTTTCAATATCTAATGAGAAGATCCGTTAGACAGAGTTCTGGAAAATACATCAATCTGCATAATAATGATGCCTACTCAGTGCTTACTATATTTCAGATATGTGGCTCTAAGTTACTCACATGTATTATCTCCACCAATCCTCCGAAAAACCCTATAAGATTAATATTAAAAGTATCTTCATTTTATAAATGAGAAAAATGGCACACAGAGGTTGAAATTTGTTCCTCATTGCCTAGTAGGAATGTGGCAGAGCCAGATTGTGAATCCAGGCAATCTGGCTTCAGAGCCTGTAGACTGAGCTACTTACTTACATATGTAAGATATTGGGGTTTTATTTGGGGCATGTCTTAGTCATTTGAGCTGCTATAACCGAATACCATAGACTGGGTTGGTGGCTTACAAACAGCAAAAATTTATTTTTCACAGTTCTTGAAGCTGCAAAGTCCAAGATCAAGGTGCTGGCAGATTCAGTATCTGGTGAGAAATGCTGCTTTGTTGGTTGTAGATGGCCATCTTCTTGCTGTAACCTCACATGGTGGAAGGGAGCAAGGTAACTCTCTATGTCCTCTTTTTAAAGGGCACTAATCCCATTTATAAGGGCCCAACACTCATGATCTAATCACCTCTAAAGGCCTCACCACAAAATATCATCACACTGGGGATTAGATTTCATCATATGAATTTATGGGGTACACGAACATTCAGTCTATAGCAGGAGAAAGAGTACTATTATTTTTAGAAGTAAAAAAAAATCTTGCTATCATTTTGTCCAAGTGTTATACCATTTTCCTCTTAATGGGCCACATACTGCTTTGGTTTTATCACTCATTACTGTTTAACTTAGTGTTAGGGAGCCCTCACTCTTACCCAGTCATCTTGCCTTTCCTTCCTCAAAGCCACAAGAAGTTTGCAACAAACATGATATTCCACAGAACATAATCTTCCCATGTCCATAAAGTTGTATAGATGCCTGATAGTCTGGTTTCTTTGTGTCTTCACAAGTACAGAACACTCCATTGACTAGAACAAGTACAGGCCCTATTCTAGTCAATGAAGGATACAACAGTGAACAAACAATAAAACACCCACCCTCCACAACATCATTTCTGAAGTATCCTTGCTCAAAATGTACAACATTAATCTAACCATGAGAAAACATCAGACAAACCTTGATTGAAGGAAACTGCAAAATAATTGACCTGGACTTGTCAAATTGTCAGGATCAGAAAGACAAAACCTAAGGAACTGTCACAAATTAGAAATTAAGGAGACATGACAATGAATACAATATGAGATCTTGGATTGAATCCTGGAACAGAAAAAGAACATTCTGGAAAAACTGGAAAAGTTTTAATAATATTTGAAGATTAATTAAAGAATTATTTCAATAATTTTACTATTATTGTGTATTAATAATAGGGGAAGGTGGGTGAAGGATATATGGCTACTTTCAGTACTCACTATGTTTATAATTATCCTATAAAGTTTAAAATTATTTCAGGCAGTTTGAAAGTAAGCTGGCAGGCACAGAAATAATAAAGGCTAAAAGGATATGGGCAAGGCATTGACAGTATCTGCCATAGTTCCTGAATCTCAGTTTTCTCATCTGTAAATTAGACCCAATAATAATATAGCTTTTTTCCTTACTTTTTAAATATATTTTTTAAATTTTTCAATTATAGTTGGCATACAATATTATATTAGTTATGGGTGTACAACATAGTGATTAGACATTTATATAACTCACAAAGTGATCACCCCAATATATCTAGTACCCCTCTGAAAATGTACAGTTATTACAATATTATTAGCTATATTCCTTATGCTATACTTTACATCTCAAATGACTATTTCATAACTACCAATTTGTACTTTATAATCCCTACCCCCTTTTTCATCAACCCCCAACCACCCTCCCATCTGGTAACCCTCAAAATGTTCTCTGTATCTATGACTTTGTTTCTCATTTTCTTGTTTATTTTCTTCTTTAGAATCCACATATATGTGTAATCATATGGCATTTGTATTCCTCTATCTGACTTACTCCCCTTGGCACAATACCCTCTAGGTCCATCATGAAATATATTTTTCTATCCCTTTACTTTTATTCCGTATGTGTCTTTTAATCTGAAGTGCATCTCTTGTGGGCAGCATATATAAGGGTCTTGTTTTCTTACCTAATCAGCCACCTTATCTTTTTTCCTTTAGCATTTTATTTTATTATTAGTTTCAAGTATACAGTACATCAGTTAGACATTTATATGGTTTATGAAATGATATCATCAATTACACTATCTTCCTGCTGGCTCTACACATCAGTATTACATACTGCTGACTGCCATGCTCCCCATCCCTGTGACCATCTATCAACTACTAATTTGTACTACTTTAACTCTTCATCCCTTTCTCTCAGCCTCACAAGCACCCTCCCTTCCGGCCATCACCAGATTGTCCTCTATATTTGTGAGTCTGTTTTCAATTACTTTGATCTTTTTATTCCTTAGATTCTGCTTATAAGTGAAATATATGGTATTTATATCTCTCTGTCTGACTTATTTCATTCATCATAATAACCTCTAGGTCCATCCATGTCCTTGTAGATGATAAGATTACACGTTTTTTATAGCTGAGTAATACTCCATTGTATATATGAATTATAACATCTTTATCCAATCATCTGTTGATGGGTATTTAGGTTGCTTTCATGTCTTCGCTACTATAGATAGGGCTGCCATAAACATAGGGATGCATAGATTGTTACAAATTATTATTTTAGTTTTTTTGGATAAATATGTATAAGTTTAATTGCTGGGTCAAAAGATATATCCAGTTTTTAATTTTTTGAGAAACCTCCAGATTGTTTTCCATAGCAGCTGTACCAATTTGCAATCCCACCAACAATGTATGAGGGTTCTCTTTTCTCCGCATCCTTGCCAACACTTATTGTTCTTTTATTTATGATAGCCATTCTGAAAGGTGTCAGGTAATATCTCATTGTGATTTTAATTTGCATTTCTCTGATGATTAGTGACCTCGAGAATATTTTCATATGTCTATTGGCCATCTGTATTTCCTCTTTGGAGAAATATCTCTTCAGGTCTTCTGCTCAATTTAAATTGAATTGTTTGTTTTTTGTTGTTGAGTTGTATGAGTTCTTTATATATTTTGTGTATTAACCCCTTATCAGATGTATCATTAGTGAATATCTTCTCCCAATCAGTCAGTTGTCTTTTTATTTTGTGGATGGTTTTCTTTACTGTACAAAAACTTTTTAATTGGATGTATTCCCATTTGTTTATTGTTTCTTTTGTTTCTCTTGCCTGAGCTGATATATTCAAAATGAAATTACTAGTAGCAATATCAGAGAGATTATTACCTGTGTTTTTCTTAAGAAGATTTATGATTTCGGGTATTAAATTTGTCTTTAATCCATTTTGAGTCATTCTTGTATACGTTGTAAGAAGGTGGTCCAGTTTCATTTTTTTTGTATATACCTGTCCAATTTTCCCAACACCATTTATTGAATAGACTCTTATACTCCATTGTATATTCTTACCTCCTTTGTCATATATTAATTGACCATATAGACATAGGTTGATTTCTGGACTTTCTAATCTGATCCCTCAAGCAATGTATCTGTTTCTATGCCAGTACTATGCTATTTTGATTCTTGTAGCAATGTAGTATAGTTTGAGATCAAGTAGTGTGATACCTCCAACTTCATTCTTCTTTCTCAAGATTTCCATTGCTATTCAAGATCTTTTATGGTTTCATATAAATTTTAAGATTATTTATTCTGTTTCTCTGAAAAATGCCATTGGTATTTTGATAGGGATTGCATTGAATCTATAGATTATTTTGAGGGGTATGGCCATTTTATTGATGTTGATTCTTCCTAACCATGAGCATGGACTAAGTGAGCAGAAAATTAGATACAGGAGAAATATTTTAGAGATGTGTCTTAGATACAAATGTGGGCTTTGAGAAGTACCAGACTTGTACTTAGCACTGAAGTAAAAATGCTAAAGATTTATAACAGAGCATGAAATGGTGGTTAAGCACACGGGCTGTGGAGTCAAACTAATGATTTTTTAGCTTAGCTGCTGACTAACTGTGTAAGCTTGGACAAGCTGCTTATTATTATTATTAGGGAAGTAAAAAAATAGACAGCAAATAGAAGACCTGCTCTTGTCCTCTATTTCCAGCAGAATCACAAATGGCAGAATCATGAAGGAAAGAAAAGAGCAGAGCAGTGAATTGCTAAAGTCTCTAATCCCTGTCCAATTTCTGGAGAGGAAACAAATGATTATTAAGTGCTATAACCAGTTCTAAGTCACCTGTGTTTTACTCCCCTCCAATCACTGAGTTCTAATTAATGCTTAGTGTGAGAGTGATACCACAGCCTGAGACACTTTCATAATTTTGTCTACATGATTTTGCCTTAATGAGAAGTATAATTGGTATCATAGAGGGGTAGGCTGATTTTTCTTGGACTAATAAGTAGAATTGATGAAAAATCCAGAACATCCTCTGGTTTGGTTTATATTTATTATCAAAAGTCCTCAAGTCATTTAATTAGCATCAGTTGGAGATTTAGGTCTGATAATGCATGCACTAAACAGAATGCAGGAAATGATGCTGTATAGGAAGCAGCCCCTTGGCCTGACGTGTACCTGCAATAGAGGTAGAGAACCACATGGGTTTCCTGGAGGCTCTTTAGCTGGCAGCAGTGACCCAGGATGCTTCCTCTTGCAGCTATGCAGAAGTAGAAATCCACACATGAAAAGCCAGCCTACTGCATGGGAGACCAATAGACAGCAATGGTGTTTTTGGACCATCTCAACCTATCTAGATGTCCATACAAGTGTGCTGGCCTTGTTTTTATAGTGTTATAAAAATTAGATGAGAGGATTTAGTAGATAGTATTTTGAAAGTATAATATATTGCATATATATGAATTATTACTATTATCGTTATTATGTACTATGGGGGAAGTATAAAAAGTAGAAGATCTACAGCCATAGTGTTCTCTGGTTCCTTACTTGTTTTATGTAATAGAAGGGCCATCACCCTCTTTTTAGAAACAATGGCTACCATTTTTGAGTACTTCCTATGTGCCAGGCACATGGTAAATGCCTTGCATACATTATCTCATTTGTTCTTCATAACAACCCCATGGAGTAGGTACTGTTTCTTTCTGTTTTAAAGTTAAGTAAATAATGCTAAGCAATGTTAACTAACTTACCCAAGGTTACCCAGTAAGTGGTTAGAACTAGGATTTACATGCTGATTAGCTCAAAGATTCTGTATTCTCCTCTCTGAGCTAAAGTAACTTTAAAATAGTACACAAAAGACACCCATGCCATGAAATGGCAGATTTGGGTTTCTACGCGGGAGGGTGCCAACTTTGTTTTTTGGGCATCGCACATAGGGATGACTTTAAACAGAGACTCCTTCACCCAAGCAAGTGGACCACCCCAGCTTGAAGTAATGGTGGATAAGAGTGGGAACTGGGATGCTTAAGAAAATGCTGTGGAGTGTCTGGCTTCCCACCTTGAAAGATTGGGTTGAAGTAAGAGCAATAGACCAACTCTGATTTCTAGAAATACCCAGAGTAGAAATCACTAACTTCATCCCATCTTTGTGCCTGTGAGGGAGCTAGAGACTCAGAGCAGTGCAGAAACTTGCCCAAGGTTGCCCAGTTTGCTAGAACCAGCAGCTGCAGTAGAACCTTAATCTTTAGCCAGCAGCACTGCTAAAACTGAGAGTTCCTCCTCCTGCTTCAGCTCCAACAACCCTTCATATTCAGTGAACAGCAATTAGAGATAAGGCATGAAGTGAAGCTACTATTGGATAGCATTTCTCAGTGTGGCCAGGGACCTGTGAGAAGTGCTAAATCTCAGGTCTTACCCTGGACTTAATGGGGCTAGGCCCCAATGATGTGTCTTAACAAGCCCTCTAGGTGACTCTGATTTTTGCTCAAGTTTGAAAATCACTGGTCTAGACTGAAAGGAAAAGCATTAAGTACTGCAAACATCAGTATGTATTTGGATCATCAACTCACAGGACACAAAGAATAGTCTTTATAGGGAAGGGATGTGAAAAGGGCTGTAGCTCTTGAGACACAACTGCATAGCAGTGTCACCTTCAAATATACATGACTGTGATGGATAGACATACAGAGACTGGGAGGGAAAGTGTAACCAGTATTTGTTTATCTGCACATACATCAGAGATAATGTAGTTTTTCCAACTCAGCAATTCCCCAGAGACATGCCAGCTCTTCTGCTTGGTGTTGTAGAAGGTGCATCTCTACCCTCAGGAAAACTGCCACCCAGGATTATAGAATTCTCAAGATCAAAGTTATCTTAGAGATTATCTATCATATTGTTCACCTCTACCACATCCCTAGTGATGCACCTGACTGTCACTTTCTTGGCTTCAGCATTGCAGCTCAGCTTCCTGTAAGGCAGGATGGAGGTGAGTAGGAAGACACACATGTACAAGTAACTACAATAATAAAAAATAGTATAAGTGCTAGAGCCAATACTATGAGAACACTGAGCCAGGAGTAATAAATTTCAGTTGTTGGGAAGTTAGAGAAGACTTCATGGAGGTGGTGTTATTTGTTCTGGACAAGATTTCAACAGGCAGAGATGATAAAAAGGGTTATTTCTATATTTCCATGAATAAAAATATGGAGGCAAGAAAATTCAGGACAAATTCCACAAAACATTTAGGCAGCCTAGGTAAAGAGGAAAGGCTATAGAGTGAGACTACTTGGCTTCCAACCCTGACTCCATATCTTAGTAGCTGCCTGACCTTGGGCAAGTTACTTAACATTGGCTTCTATTTCCCTACCTGGAAAATGAGAGAAATATAACATACCTCATCTGGTGTGGGAATGAGTAAATGAGATGATGACACAAAGTAGCAAACACAGTTTCTGGCACATTGTAAGCTTTCCAAACATTTTTGGCTACTTTACTTCATATATAACAGTAAATGAGAGGTCTGCCTGGAGCACTGGGTATAGGACTGAGAGTGTTGGAGGTAGTCTTTAATAGGTCGTGGAGTGAGAGTTGAATGCTAAACTAAGGATTTAGGGCTTTTATTCTGAAGGCAGGAGACACATGTATTTGGAGAATGGATTGGAGCAGGATGATAAAAAGGGAGAATAACTATAGCAGTGGCAACAACTGAAAGGGATGGGACAAGACTCAGGGTCAGAGCAGGGATATATGAGTTGGTATATGTCTGAACTCCACTATTACATATAAATCTGAGTGAAGGTTAACTGTGTGTGCATTTTTGTATCAAATATTAAAAGTGGGGGGCAGGGAGGAAAATACTAAAAATGTATAAATATTTTAAACGTATAAAATTTATATACATATTTTATTTAATACATTAAATAATTAGAGAATGAAAATTAATAAGTGAAGAGAATATTAGCCAATATTTTATAGTTCTGATGTGAAAGACAGTCTCTTTGTTAGTTTGAGTTAAGCTATATGAAATATCACATTCTTTGAAAACACTTCCAAAGCTGGTCTTTTTCTAAGAAAATTTTATATGTGCAATTCACACATACTTTATAAATTTTAGCACATTATCTATTTTATTGGCAGGGACCAAAATCTGTAATAAGACAGAGTCCTCTGATGAGAGATGATTAGAAATGTCAATGGCAGTGCACACTGGATCCTAATTAAGGAATTTTATAATGGTTGTATAGGATTACAAGTGTCCTCCATTTGGACTTCGGCAATAACTGGAGTATTCTTAAGTTCCTAATCATAATGAACACAATAGAAAATGTTCTTGAGTCCTGGGCCAAAGGAAATGATATCATTTGGCACATTCCAGAGTTCCTGAGAAGAGGAAACACACTAACCACTTACAAATATTTTGTCATTGACTAGCTGCAAAGATGCATCTGTTAAAGCAATCCATTTGAGTAAGCCAGTTCTCTCAAATATTAAGGAATATCAATACATACTTAAAGCAAGTCAATTTGTTAGGCATTCACAAAGCAGCTTTTAGGCCAATGACCCCTTTTCTACTTTCACCTTTCTTAAAAAATATACACACAACACATACAAATCTGGACTCTGCCTCCTCTGTTAAAGCCTTTCAAAGAAAGCTGATTTTCTTTGGCTGCAGTGAAACATATGTTTGGGTGGGAAGATGTGGGGGGAGGCGGGGGTAATGGCTGCTTCAGTGCTAGGGAAATGGTTCTGCACTCAGCAGACTAAATATCATGAAATCTTGGTTAGCTCCTTCTCAGATATGCCATTCTTCACCTTAATCTGCTAGTGGATGGAAACACAACTGATCCATTGACACAGTTAAACTGACCGGCTAGATTGACCTAAATTCTTTCAGGAAATACAAAAGTCTGCAGGCTCATGGGATTAGTTTTAGTTTTTCAATTGCTCCCCATCTGCACATTACCTTCTTGTCCACCCCAGATTGCTACATCTGCTCACCTCAGCAGCTTGCTTTTCAAGCCAAGGGCATTTGAGAACATTCTTGTTATGAGAAAGCAATTGTAGAAATCTAGAGAAATTTTGTGGCCAACCCCAAAAGAAATTTGGCCCTCACCTTAATTGATTTTCTGTATCCCTGATGTTCTTATCTCACTATTTGCCCTTGCTCTTCTGCAATTTGAGGTGATACAGCCAATTTATTAGATGTGGCTTTGTGCAGAACACAACACAGACCATATAGCATTCAAGGCTTCATTTCTTATAAAGAAGGACTATGCTGAGCATCTATAGGGAATATAGCAAAATGAAAAAGTGAATGTTTTGTTTCTATTAGAGAGTAGGTATCAACAGGCAGTGAGGAAAGACACAAGAAACCATATAGACAGTTAGTGAGGTCAGAACGCAGATGGGGCCCAGAAAAATTATACTCAGAGCTTACTCTGCTGACAAGATTTTCAACTTCTATGATATACAGGGCTCACAGAAAAGCCTATCTCACAGAAGTTCTTAGCCTTGGCAGCACATTACAATCCCCTAGAGAGACGAAAAATGGATATGCACAGGCCCTTTCATCAGAGAGTTTGTCTTAATTGGTATGGGTTTAGGGCCACAGTATTGACACTTTTTAATAGCTCCCAGATGGAAACCAAAATTGTCATAAAGGACATCATTGAAGCAATTTGTCACATTTGAATATGCACTGTATATTAGGTAATATTATTGTATCAATATAAAAATTTCTTAACTTGATTCTTGTACTGTGATTATGTAAGAGGATGGCCTTGTGCTTAGGAAATACATGCTAAAGTATTTAGGGGTGAAGGATATGATGTCTGCAACTAACTCAAATGGATTAGGAAGAGAAAAACCACATAGAAATGTAGAGAGATAGAAAGAAAGCAAATATGTCAGAATTCCAACATTTGATGAATCTGGATGGGGACTTACCCTGCTGACAAGGGGGGTTTTGTACCATTTTTAGAACTCTGCTGTTAGTTTAAAATAATTTTCAAATAAACAAATTCTAAAAAAATACACAGCTCCTCAAATGAAATAATGTACAACCAGATTTGGAAACCACTGGATTCAGAAAACAGAGGGAATAGGAACCTACTATAGATAGGTGACAGCAAAAGCCTTTCTGAGCCACTGTCTTACATCAGTGCTTCTCCTACTTTAATGCTCATACAGATTTCCTGGAGGTCTGGTTAAAACTCAGTTTCTGATTCAGAAAGTCTGCAGTGAGGCCTGAGAATTAGCATTTTAATAGACTGCCTAGTGATGCCAAAGCCACTGGTCCATGGATCACACTTACTTGGGAGTATCAAAGTTCTAGGACTGAATTACCTCACCATAAATCTGTCAGTCAATCAACAAGTGTTTTGGAACCACCTACTCTGAGCTCAGCACTGTAGGAGAAAGTCTCTAAGTGAAGTAGCATGGGTATCTTAGTATCCATGAATTGCAGCCCATCATCTTGACCTCTTGACCATGGAAACTCCCTGTGAGCCACATGATCTGTTCCTATGAAAGTTACTCTGATCCACAGAACAAAGCACCCAACAGAACAAACATAAACGAAGGCTTATAGCAAATGGAAGAGGGTTGTGAAGCAGCTTCTTCAAAAGTGAGCCCATGATACAGGTCACAATAAAAGTTCAGCTCTTCCTGGTGAGTGGCACTTGGCGCTGAGCTAAGGCTCTTGCAGAGAACAACATAATTCTGCTTGAGCCTCTAGCATGGGGACTAATTAGAAACAGATTTCCAAGGAAGATTCCCATTTAGTGCTGGTTCTGGCATGCTTCAAGTTTATTGCTTCTGCTGTAAGAGGAACCAAAATGTCTCCTTCTGGCAGGAGTATTTGAAGAATAGGCCGTGCCTCCATTGGAATTTTTCAGTCCTTTTCCCACTTCCTCTTCCATGGTAGCTCCCTTTCCCTCTGCCTGTGTGCTGTGATCACAATTTTTCATGCATTGAAATAGAGGCTACCCTGTTATTTGCATCTCTCTTGTTTACAGTCTAAATCAATGCCAACTGACATGGATTCACAGAAGGAGGCTATGAAACTTTAATGAGCACATAGCCCCAGAGAAGGCTCCAAAAGTCAAATAAGAAAGACTGGGAGTTGGCAGACCTGGATTGGTTTGGATCATAGTTTTGCCACTTAATAGTTGTGTGAACTTGGGCAAGTGACCTAATATCTCTGAGTTTTAGGTTCCTTATCTATAAAGTAGGGCCAATAATAGCAGTAACTCATAGGGTTCTAAGCATTAAATGAGATTAAGAAAATAGTAAGTGCTCAAATAGGTGGAAGATAGTCATTCATTTGATGGGTGTTTATTGAGTTTCTTCTATGTGTAGACAGAGATTTCAAACCTAGTCTACCCCTACCTGCTAATAGTGCAAACTTGAACAAATTACTTTGTTTTACCTCCCTGAGCCTCACTTCCTTTACTCTTAGATGAGGCTGGTGCTACTACATAACTAGCAGGATAGTTGTAAGGAATAAATAAGGTTGGACATGTGAAACATATGTCAGGCACATAGAATAGTGCTCAGCAAATATAAATTATTATAATTGTTGTTATTATTACTATCAGCTCTTCTCTGAATTTTTTCTTAGTAAAGTTAGCAGCCAAGCATTTTTTAAAATGGTTCTTTGTAGTCTCCTCCGGTAGATCTTCCCTGATCTGGATTATTACTTCCTAGAGCCATGTCCTTTATAATGCTCTGGTATCTTCATTGCAACTGACAGAAAGTAGGTAATTGGTGCCTGAAGCAGAGAGCACTATGAGGCAAGCAAAGCTATCAGCTACCTTCACTGCCTGGGTTTGAGTTTTAGAATGTTCCTTTGAATTACGGAGTGACTTTACAGCAGCTCCTGGAACTCGAATCTTCATTCTCTCATATGAGTGTGATAATTTCTACCTTTAGTGCTTGCTGTGAGGATTAAATCTGGGAACATTGTAGGATATTAATAAGGACTAAGTTTTTATTTGAGAAAATTCACACAGGCAAGGATCATAAGAACTACTCTGAGAAATCTCTCCCGACCCCCTCTCTCTCTCTTACACACACACACACACACACACACACACACACACACACACACACACACAACCACCACTGCATGAGTGAGCAGCACTGAGAGAACAGGTGACAGGAGAGATACAAACAGAAATTTTGAACCCCAGGCCAGGGCAGTGTCTATATAAAATTATCTCTGGGACCATACCAAGCTACTCTAACCTCTTGAGTTCTTTTTTATGTTAAGGTAAAATTTATATAACATAAAATTAAACCAATTTAAAGTAAAAAATTCAGTGACATTTAGCATGATCATAATGTTATACTATCACGACTCCCTGCATTCTTTAGAACTGACTACCCCTTTAACTGGCCATATTCAGAGGAAGGCAGATGTCATTTACTTCTGTCATCTCTCCTGTCACTGTTCTGGATCTATCCCCATCCCCATTTTTTTCCTCTCCATTTTCCAAATGCTCCATCTCTCTCTACACTCCTGCTTTTTGCAGCAATAGGGGTAAGTGTATCTTACTGATATGTGTTTAGGGAGTATGAGGATATTAATTCACTGGAAAGATGCTGGGCCCCAAGAGTGGCAATGGCAAATCCACTTTTGCTATGGCTGAAAGCAGTCACAGCACAGTGTCAGCTGCCCAACATTTCCTAGCTTTCTAGTGGCCCCAAGGGAAACATGCATTGTGAAAGGGATTGTTACAAATTATGGCCTTTTAGAGTTGCATTCCCCTTTGTTATCACATCTTCCATCTTTGTTATCACATCTTCCACCTCATGGTTATGAATAAATTTGCTCCTTATCAAAGCATCTATTACAAAATAAACTTGGCAGGCTCTACAGCCTCATAAACATCCATTTTTTATTTGTACTTGGGAACAAGAGCCACATCTTGAGTATTTTAAAATATAAGAATAATAGTTTATGGGTACTGGGTTCTTCCTGCATGCAAAGCACTACACTAAATGCTCTACATGAGTTATCTCATAGAAGAGTTCTTAAAATGCCTCTGAGAGGTAGGTATTATTATTATTTAGTTTTTACAGATTAAGAAACTGAGGCATAGAACTGATCAGTGACTTGTCCAAGGCCAGGTAGTGAGTAAGTAACAAAACCCATGCTTTGTGCCAGTAAGTAATACTGTGTTTCCATAATCCCAGCACAGATGTTAATTAGTTGGTCAAACAGGAAAAGAATGTGTGGCAACCACGTATAGTAGCTTCCTTCATTTACTACATGGATTTTAGTCTTGGCTCATGAACTTCCTAGCTTTACAAATGTGGATAAATTACCTAACTCCTCTGAATATAGATGTTTTATATAGATGTTTCTTCATCTATATAATTGCAATAATTTACTAGTCTTATCCCTCTCAGATGTCTGACTATAACATATAAAACCAGAGTTCCTGTCAGGATGGTGGGGTGGGTGGATGCTATGCATGCTTCCTCCCATGACCACATTAAGGGTGAGGCTAGATTTTGAGGCAGTCAACCTAGAGAATGATCTGAGGGCTGGCTGAACAGAACTCCTATGGCTTGAGATGTAGAAAGGAGACCCATTGGGCCCAGTAGGAAGGGGCAGATATATGGGGCAGGCTGGTCCTGTGGCCATGGGTGGTAGTTGAGTGAGGAAAGAGATGTCTGGGTTCTGAGGTACCTCCTCACAAGAGAGGAAAGGGGCTGCGGCCCACACCAGGGCTCTCCAGCCTGGGGTTCCAGTGCTGGGAGGGGAGGGGTCCTTATAGGATCTAGTTATGAGGATCAGTGGGGATTCTGGAAGTCTGGGCGAGGTGGAAGGCAGCTAGAAATCCAGACTTTTCCTTGAAGGGCCTGCCCCAAACTCATCACGGGAAGGCACTCACCCTGGGCTCTGGTGGGGCTGGTGATAGTGGTTTGGGAGGTGCCAGAGACCTGCAGGGACAGACTGACTTTTGTGGCTTAGGGGCAAGGGCTAGAGGGATAGCTGCCATTGTCCCTTTGTTGAACCCTCCTCTGGTGCAGCCTGTGGGTGAGTGCCATTTTGCCTGTGTTGAACCCTCCTCACATGTGGCCAAAACTGAATCTTCATTGGCCTGATAAGATCTACTCACTCTACCCCACCCAACTTCAAAATTGCCTGATGGCAATTTTGGGTGATTACTGGGCAACCAGCCCCACCCCATGCTCTCAGCAGATTTTTTCAGCAGCAATCAGTAGGCCATGGCTCTCACATCTTGGGAGACACTTTGTGGTGGAGAACTGGCCCTGGTTCTAGTTCTTGAACAAATCTTGGTAGTCTGTGGGCCTGAAGTGGGCAGTGGCTGGCCTCAGTGTGAGTTGGGACTTTTGTGAATGGCCACAGGCTCAGCACTGGCAACAAATCTGAATCTACACCAACTGGAGCAATACCATTTGCCCTACTCTGATGACTTCCTGAGACCCTGCCTCATCCAACTCACATACCCCCAAGGCCCATTCAGCTGCTGAACCTTATGGGAGGCTGGCATGCAGCCTCGGGTCTGGGGATGCCCTGGGCCTTTTACTTAGCTGCCCCAGGCCCAGTACTGGTGGCATTTGGATTTGGTTCACTGTGTAACCTCTTCTACATAACTCCAGGTTCAGCTCAGGCAGCGACTAAACATGGATAGCTTTGTAGCTCCAACCAGGTAGCCAGGGTTGGTTACAGTCAGTGGCTGACATTGGCCAGTATGGCAGCTTCTCTCAAGGGGCTCCAGAACCAACACACCTGGAGGCTGCCATTAGACTTCAATAGAGCACCACCTCATTAGCCCCATAAGTGGCAAAACCAAAGAGTGGAATCAACAAGCGCAAGAATCCACTGGGACAAACCTCATTCCATACGTTCAGCCCACACACAGCAGCTCATACATTGTGGGTGTGGCAAATACAGCAAACTAGCCTGAGAGTCAATCCCACTCATGGACATGCCAACAACAATGAAGGCTCAACTACAACAGGAGAGCACACACAACAACACAAGGGTCACTCCTGGAGCACCCAGCACAGGTGATCAGGGAGATCGCCCCATTGTTCTATACAGAACATCTACTACATAAGACCATTGAGCTAAGATGGGGAGACATACCACATCTTTCTAATACTTAGAAATGAACACAGAGAGTCAGACAAAATTAGAAAACAAAGAAACATGTTCCAAATGGAAGAACAGGAGAAAACTCCAGAAAAATAACAAAATGAAATGGAAGCAAGGAACCTACTTGATACAGAGTTCAAAACACTGGTTATAAGGATGTTCAATGAATTCAGTGAGAACTTCATCAAAGAGATAGTAAACATAAAAAAGGACATAGAACTCATGAAAAAGAACTAATCAGAAATGAACAATATAATAACTGAAATGCAGAATACACTAAGAATCAACATTATATGGGATGAAGCAGAGGACTGAATCAGTGATTTGGAAGATAAGGTAGCAGAAAACACCTGATCAAAACAAACAGCAAAAATAAAATATAAAAATACAAGGATAGTTTAAGAAACCTCTGGGACAACATCAAGTGTAACAACATTTGCATCATAGGCATACCGGCAGAAGAGAGGAAGCAAGGGATTGAGTACCTATTTGAGGAAATGATTACTGAAAACTTCCATAGTTTGATGAAGTAAATAGACATACAAGCCCAGGAAGCACAGAGAGTCCCAGACAATATTAACCAAAATGCATTTACAACAAGATACATCATCATTAAAATACCAAAGAGAGAATCTCAAACAGCAAAAGAAAGGCAGCTAGTTACATACAAGGGTAATCCCATAAGAATGTCAGCTTATTTCTCAATAGAAACTTTGCAGGCCAAAAGAAATTGGCACGAAATATTCAAAGTCATGAAAAGCAAGAACCTATAACCAAGACTACTCTACCCAGCAAGGCTTTTGAGTAAAATGGAAGGTGAGATAAAGAGCTTCCCAGACAGGAAGACACTAAAGGAATTTACCACCACCAGGCTGGTATTACAAGAAATTTGGAAATTTGGAAAGGACTTCTTTAAAAAGAAGGGAAAGAAAAAATAATGCCATAAATATGAATAATAAACTGGTAATAACTATGTACCTATCAATAGTCACTTTAAATGTAAATGAATGAAATGCTCCAATCAAAAGATATAGGGTAGCTGAATGGATAAGAAAATAGACCCATAAATATGCTGCTTACAAGAGACCCACTTGAGATCTAAAGACACACAGACTGAAAGTAAAGAGAATGGAAAAGATATTTCATGTAAATGGAAATGAAAAGCTGTGGGAAAATAGATTTTTAAAAAAGGCTATAATAAGATACATAGAAGGACATTACAGAATGATAAAGGAATTAATCCAACAAGAAGACATAACCCTAGTAAACATTTTTGCACCCAACATAGAAGCACCTACATATATAAGGCAATTATTGACCAAAATAAAAGGAGAGATATACAGTAATACAGTCATAGTAGGAGACTTTAACACCCCATTGACACCAATGGACAGATCTTTCAGACAGAAAATCAACAAGAAACAGTAAACTTAAATGATACATTTGACCAGATAGATTTAATTAATATTTTTAGAGCTTTCACCCTAAAGTAGCAGAATATACATTCTTTTTAAGTGCACATGGAACATATTCCAAGATAGACCACATGTCAGGCCGAAAGAGAAGTCTCAGTAAATTTAAGAAGGTTGACATCATATCAAGCATCTTCTCCAACCACAAAGGTATAAAACTAGAAAACACTTATGAGAAAACAATTGAAAAATAGACAAAGAAAGCTAAATAACACACTAATAAACAATGAATGAGTTAATAATGAGATTAAGGAAGAAAACAAAAACATGACAACCCCAAATCTATGGGACACAGCAAAAGAAGTCCTAAGAGGGAAATTCATAGCAATACAGGCCTACCTTAAGAAACAAGAAAAGGCTCAAACAATCTGACCTCACATCTGAAGGAACTAGAAAAAGAACAGCAAGCAAACCCAAAGCAAGTAGAAAAAAAGACATAATACAAATCAGAGCAGAAATAAACAAAATAGAGTCTAATAAAACATTATAAAAAGTCAATGAAACCAAGACCTGGTTCTCTAAAAAGATAAACAAAATTGGTAAACCTTTAACCAGACTCTTCAAGAACAAAAGAGAGAGGACCCAAAGAAGTAAAATCAGATATGAAAGAGAAGTGACAAGTGACATCACACAGATACAAAGGATTATAATAATCAGTACTACAAACAATTATACACCAACAAATTGGACAATCTGAAAGAAATGGATAATTTCCAAGAAACATGCAATCTTCCAAGACCGAGTAAGGAAGAAATCGAAAATCTGAACTGATGGATTATTATTAATGAAATCAATTAATAATTTAAAAAACTCCCTAAAAACAAAAGTCCTGGACTGGATGGCTTCACAGGTGAATTTTACCAAACATTCAAAAAAAAAAATGAAGACTTCTCAAACTATTCCAAAACTTCAAGTGGGGATAAGGTTCCCAAGCTCATTTTACTAGACCATTATTATTTGATTACCAAATCAGACAAAGACATTACAAAAAAAATAAAATTATAGGCTGATAGCCCTGATGAACATAGATATAGATGTCCTCAACAAAATATTAGCAAACCAAATTCAGCAATACATAAAAAGATCACATATTGTGATCAAGTCTGATTTATTCCTGGGATGCTACCTTGGTTCAATATCTGAAAATCTATTAATGTGATACATCACATTAACAAATTGAATAACAATCATATCAAGATATAAATAAATGCAGAAAATATGTTTGTCAAAATCCAGCACTTATTTATATTAAAAACTCTCAACAAAGTGGGAATAGAGGGAACATACATCAACATAATAAAGGCCATATGTAACATACTCAACAGGGAAAAGATAAAAGCATTTTCCTTAAGATCAGGAATATGACAAGGATGTCCTCTTTTACCACTTCTATTTGACATAGTATTGGAAGTCCTAACCATAGCAATCAGACAAGAAAAAGAAGTAAAAAGCATCCAAATTGGAAAGGAAGAATAAAACTGTCATTATTTGCAGATGACATGATATTATCTATAGAGAGCCCTAAATATTTCATCAAAAAACTGTTAGAACTGAAACTGATAAATGAATAAGTAGCAGGATATGAAATTAACATTCAGAAATCAATTACATTTCTAGATATTATAGTGAACTATAAGAAAGCAAAATTAAGAAAACAATCACATTTACAATTACATCAAAAGCAATAAAATAAGTAAGAATAAATTTAACCAAGTTGGTAAAAGACCTGTCCTTGGAAAATTGTACATTATTGAAGAAAGACATTGAAGAAGATAAAAATAAATGGAAACACATCATGCTCATGGATAGGCAGGATTAACATCATTAGAATGTCCATACAACCCAAAGCAATCTATAGATTTAATGCAGTCCCTATCAAAATACTGATGGCATTTTTTCATAGAACTGGGAAAAATAATCCTAAAATTTACATGGAACCATAAGAGACCCCAAATTACAACAACAATCCTGAGAATTAATAAAAAGTTGAAGGTATCATGCTACCTGATATCAAATTCTACTACAAGGTTATAGTAAACAATACAGCATGGTACTGGCATAAAAATAGATCACTGGAACAGAATAGAGAGCCCAAAAGTAAACTCACTCCTATGTGGTCATTTAGTCTACGATGAAGAGGGCAAGAGTAAACAATGGATAAAGACAGTCTATTCTATAAACAGTGTTGGTAAAACAGGACAGATACATTAAAAAATGAAACTGGACCACTTTTTTATACCATATGCAAGAATTAACTCAAAACAAATTAAATACTTAAATGTAAGACCAGAAACCATAAAACTCCTAGAAGACATTGCATAATATTTTTTCTGACACATCTTGGGCAAGAGAAACAAAAAAATAAATAAACAAAAGGCAACCTACTGAATGGGAGAAGATATTCACCAAGGATGCATCTGATAAAGATTTAATATCCAAAACTTATAAAGGACTCATACAACTTAACAACAAAAAAACAATTCAATTAAAAAATGGGAAAAGGATCTCTATAGGCATTTTTCCAATAGACATGAAAAGATGCTCAGCCTCACTAATCATCATAGAAATGCAAATTAAAACCACAGATGTCACCTCACACTTGTCAGATTGGTTATCATTAATAATAGCCATTGTTATTATTAAATGAAAAAATAACAAGTGTTAATGAGGATATGGAGAAAGAGAACACTTGTGCACTATTGATGGGATTGCAAATTAGTATAGCCACTATGGAAAACTGTTTGGAGGTTCCTCAAAAAATTAAAAAATAGAATTACCTTATTATTCATCAATTTTACTTCTGGATATTCATCTGAAGAAAACCAAAATACAAATTTGAAAAGATATATGCACCTATGTTCACTGCAGCACTATTTATAATAGTCAAGATATGGAAGTAACCTAATTGATCAGTAATAGATGACTGGATAAAGAAGTTGTGGTACATATATACAATGGAGTATTACTCATCCACAAACAATGAAATCTTACCATTTACAACATCATGGATGGACCTAGACAGTATTATACTAAGTGATATAAGTCAGACAAGGAAAGACAACCATCATATGATTTTATATATATGTGAGATCTAAAGAACAACATAAATGAACAAACAAAATGAACATCTACTCATAGTTACAGAGAACAAACTGGTGGTTGCCAGATAAGAGGGGAGGTTGGGGCCTGAGTCAAAAAGGTGAAAGGATTAAGTACAAATTGCGTGTTACAAAATAGTCATGGGGATGTAAAATACAGGATAAAGAATCTAGTCAATAATATTGTAATAACTATGTATAGTGCCAGATGGGTACTAGATTAATTGGCGAGATCACTTCATAAATTATGCAAATGTCTACCAACTATGCTGTACACCTGAAACTAATATAAAATAATATTGAATGTCAACTTTAATTGAAAAATTTTTAAAAATATGTATAAAACCATCCAAAGAAATTTTTTGCAAAGTGTAAAGAGCTATGCCAATGTCAGCATTTGATATCATGAATAATGGCTTCCTGGGATTGTGTTACACATTGAGAAACTAAAGCTTTTTGGGGTGCTCTGTAATAACCCAGGGAAGCTGCACATTTCGCTGGCTCAGTTAAATCTTGGACAAGCCATTACCATTTCTACTCTTCATGGCTGTGTAAACTTTTAAGCTCTAGTCAACTTCTCTGAACTCTATATCTGCATTTTTTATTAAGAGTACTTGGAATACCACTGGGGGAATCCTCAGCCTTTGGTTCAGCCAGTGAAAGATTTCTAAAATGCCTCCAGCCTATTCTATTTTTTTGCAAAATCACAACCTACCTATCACAGAAGTTGTGGTGCAGATTAAATTGAGATATGTCTGAAAGTGCCTTGCAGAATGCCAGGGCCTGCCTCATAGTTGGCTCTCAAAAATTGGTGACTCTTTTAGTGATTTGGTTTGTTATTATTTGGGAGAGGTCAAAATACAAATAGGGAAGGAGGCCAGCAGCAGAAGGCATGCAGTTTTGGCAGTTGGGACACCTGGGCCCCAGGACTTGCCAATTGCTTGAAATGAAGGTTTGATTTTGAAATGCAGAAGCCTCTTGTTTGCATAAGAGCAGTATATGCACATGCCTGTGTCTGACATTTCATGTAGGTCCTTAATGTTCCACAGAAAGGTTGGGAAGTAGCAAAGGGATGATGCATAGCTAAAGGCCTACCTGTTCTCCCTCTGTTCACTTTTCACCCTTCAACCTTCACCCCTATGGCATGCAAATGATTTAGCAATAAAGCAAGCCAACATCTCCTAGCAAAAAGTATCTCATCTCTTAATGTATATGTGAAGGCAGGGGAGCAGAAAAGCCAGAGAAACGATGGAGGGGAGCCATCTTCTAAGTCCCATGTAAAGTTATTTTATAGAATTAGTAAACATTTTCAGAAATTATAAATGTTGCTCGTGTTCAGTGCCATCAGTGAAATAATGCACAGACATACAAAGAAAAATCAGCAGTGCATTTCTCTATCCTTTCCTTCTCCACAGAGTAAGCAATAGGAAGAGCCTGGGTCTGCATCCTCCCCCAAACTCCCCATTCCCATGCAAATATGTACAGGCATGGAGCACATCTTTAGGGTGTTTCGCTATTTGTACTAGAATGGGATTGTGATATATACATTACCCTGAACTTTTGCACTTCAGTGTACATCATATACACATACAAAATGAGTACATCACAGACTTCCCAGCACACCAGTAGTTACAGATGTGGCTCATTCCTTCAAATGGCTGTATAACATGAGTATACCTGAATTTATTCAGCTATTTATGTATTGATGAGCATTCAATTTGTGTAGGACTTTGTGATCATTCCCCTGAAAAAGGGCACTAGCCTCATTCTTCTGGGTATATTTACCAATGTTTGTGTGAAGATTGTTGGATCAAAGATTTTTAATTTACCTGTGGCAAAATTGGTTGGCTAGTATTCATAAACAACATTCTGATTCTCTCCTTTTATTATCCAAAACTTTAATTTTCATTCATTAAGCTTATTTTATTTGCCTTTTCAATAATTAATGTATTACCCCAATGCAAAGGGTATGAATTAAAAAGGACTTTTATAGAGTAGACATTCAAGAATATGATCTCCAGAAAGAGGCAGCATATAGTTTATGAAACTGGACCAAATTTTCTTGATGTCTTCCTTCACTGATCAGGTACAATTATTCTCCTGCCTTTTCTAGCCACAGTCACCCTTGGCCCAACCTTGAGAAGCACTGAGAAAAATAAATTTTGTTGTCAGCAAACAAGTTGTGGGTTCTCCCTCAGATAAAGATTTCTTTGCAAAACATAAAAGGGATTAGAGAGGCTGGAATAGGAAGATAAGCACAAATTACAGAAAATGAGAAATATCAATCTGCTTTACTAATTTCTTTTGCAAAAGTATTACTTAATAGTGCCTTTAAATATCAGGGATATGATGGGGACATGGGTGTTCATTGTAAAGTTCTTTCAAACTTGTATAACAAAATGTTAAGATGTTAATATGTGGCTT
The DNA here is from genome assembly GCA_004027375.1 of Macroglossus sobrinus. NCBI lineage: Eukaryota > Metazoa > Chordata > Mammalia > Chiroptera > Pteropodidae > Macroglossus > Macroglossus sobrinus. The sequence goes on from PVKZ01002417.1 coordinate 91,018, forward strand.
GATTTATAAAAATTCTGGTCACACAATTTTCCAGGCATGTATGATCTGTATCAAAATACTTTGCCATGTATATTCTACTTTATGCTTTTCAAAGCACTTTCACAATCTAAGTCCACTCTTCCAGGAGTCTCATATAACGGGAATCACTCTCCTCATTTGACTTGAGAGTAAATTAGGCCTGGAGAGGTAAATGACTTTTCCAAAGTCACATACATAATTGGCAACACGGTTAAGCCTTGAACTTGGGATTCAACAACCAGTGTTCATTCTACTTAAGGAAGAGGGGTGTAATATCATATCTTAATTCCATTTCTTGTTAGGCCTCTGCTTAAGTCTCATTTGGCCTAATTCAATTTCTCTTTTACTCCAAGCTTACATATCCATGCTTCTTTCCATGGCTGATTTAATGCTGATTGAGCACCAGTAATGTGTTAGGTACTCTGGAGACCATTGGTTTCTGCCCTGTAGCTCCCAATCTCAATTTATTGAAGTCCAATCTAAAATAGTTATTGTTGTGTGCAGACACTACAGGTTTATAAGAATATTTCTCTACTCTAGCTTGTTTCTCACCATTTTTCCTTAGGACCCCCAAGGAAATTTCTTGTTATCCAACAGGAATATCTGGTAACTAGTCTCTGAGTAGTCCTGAAAAACAGGTCCTTATTTTGCCCAAATCATACTTACAGATGAATGTGTCAGTTTGTTTTTCCTTCCAGAATAACAAAGAGAGGCCACCTTTATCTTCTGAGGAGTCAGAAGTGCTGCTTGCCCAATATGGAATAGTTTAAGGCACACTAGAATGGGCTGTCTGACTCCAAATATTTTCCTTATCATCTGAAATGCCCTTGACTTTTTATTGACCTTCACATCCTGTCAATTATCATGGTGTATTGACCATGCTCTATGTACATCCTTGAAAATGTTTTGAACACCTGTCCTTTTTTTAGACTATTTCTGCTGCCATTGACTTTATCAGCTTAATCAGTTACAACAAGGTCCAAGTAGACCTCCCTACTTAGATCATCTCCTCTAGTCTACCCTGCATTCTATTGGCAGAATTATATTTCTGAAACACCATTCTGGTCATGTCATACTCCTGGTCAAAAACCATAGCTTGCTTTCCATTGCCTACAGTAATAATTATTAAAGTCCTTTTTATTTGTTTGTTTGTTTTGTTTTTGTTTCCCAATTAGCAGGGAGATGCTTTTTTAAAGCAAAAGACTAGGTAGTTAAAACCCAAAGTGAAAAGCAGATAAAAGTATACATGCTCTAAAAAGTGTAGATATGCATTAGATAAAGCAGAGAGAGTGGACCAAGAGCCTTCCTTCTTTCAAAGGTCTCAGGGAACACAGTGTGAAGACCACTGGCCTACTCATGAGGTCCCAACCCCTTAGCTTGGCATTCAAGATTACACTAACCTGACCCTAATATACTTTGCCTATTGGGTTTCCAACTCTCCTTTGGGGAAAGGAATCCTGTGCTCTAACAGCTTGGTCTGCTCTGTCTTCCTCACTCAACTGGGCCATTCCCCACTATTTACCCTTGCACATGTCACATCCCTGGGACTGAAATGACAACTGCTGTTCTCTCTTCCTGTCTGAGTTGCATTCACCCTTCAAAAGCCAGCTGTAGTCCAGTTTACTTCAGGAAACCCTTGCCTCCTTGTTTCATAGGGAGTTTTTTTTTTTCCTGGGGCTGTAATGACTTTATCTTCCAAATTAAAAAAAAAATGGAGACAGAAGCTGCTTGGCAAAGAGAGTTCTATAGACTCTGTTTTTATGTACTCCATCTAGCTAGAGAAGCCTTATGTGTGATCGTATGGGGTCCAAAGTTCCCCAAGTTTGTGTCCTGACTCTGCTACTTGTTAGCCATGTGACTCTAGTTACCATGCCTCAAGTCCCTTATCTGTAAAATGGTTATGTGAAGATGACATTGTGTCAAGCTCCTAGCTATTTTATTACATTGGGCTATTTTATTACATTGAGATATCTATATATAGCACAGTGTTTGACACTTAGTAAGCAGTTGTTAAATATTAGCTGTTATTAGGATAGCCCAGGCATGAGGCAATAAAGGTATGATCTAAGGAAGAGGCAGTGGGGTATCTACTGAAGGTAGAATTGTTGGGAGATCTAAAAGTAGGGAGTTACGTACAGAGAAAGATAATGAGACTAGTACACAAGCAGTGGAAGGTAAAACAGGTTGCTACATCATGTGGGGAAGAAAATGTCCCAAGAAGTGGTTCCTCCAAAACCCCTATCAGCAATGCTCAATTATCACTGAGCCTGTGCTTAAAAATCAAATTTATCAGCCATGAGTACTTTAGCATGATTCTTCTCCAGTTAACTGGGGGCTTAATAGGATTTGGAACTGGGCCATGAGATAGAATTGTGTTGGAGGGGTGAATGCAGCACATAGGGCTCTGTCAGGAAGAGAAGCATCTGTGGCAACACATGGGGTCATTGTCCCAGGCATAGCATAATCTCTCTATAAACGTTAGCTGGTACTATTAAGACTACACTAGTTGCCTGGGGCAGGGAGAAGCAGTGCCAGGATAACTGAATGGAAACATGAAAAAGTAAAGAGAGAAATTTTGATAGTTTGCCTACTTTTAAGTATATGTGTGTCTATGTGTATATGCAAGTGTGTGTGTATGCATGCATGTATGCTTGCAAAGAGTGCAAAGGAGGCCATAAGATCCAAACTGGTTTTGTTACCAGGGAGATAATTAGCTGTTTGAACTCTTTTAAATAGTAACTATTATTCCAGATAGAGTGGGGAATCACAGATATAATTACTGTTCAATGAATTCTTTTGGGACAAGGTCCATGCCTTACTCATTTCATGTGTACATCATCAGTCTTGTCCAATAGTGGTTGTTCTATATACAGTTGTGGTAGAAGGTAGGGAGGGAAAGAGGAGAGGAGGAAGGAAGGAAAGAAAGAAGAATTACGAGACAATTATTAAAACATCTGCCCCAGGGCCTTTTGGAAGTAAGTAGGGGTTTCTGACCTGTTCCTTTTATTCTAAAACTGGTGTTTCCTTTGGCATTTACAACGATAAATAGTAAAAATTAAACAAGGATAGTAGTTCCTGATTTTGGCTGGAAATGAATATGAGTTTGGCACGGGGAAGAATAGTGGCTAGACCTAGATTTATTTTTACCCCCTTGGAGTGAGCTGAGAGAAATATATAGCTTCAGTCCATTCATTTTATGTACCATCTAATGAGATCCAAGTCTGGGTGAAGGCAATGCAATAAGAGCTAAAAGCCAATTCAATTTTATAAAATCAATAAATATTTATTAAACACCTACTTTAAGCAAAGTAAAAAAATGTTGAGCACCTATTTTGTGTAAACATGGCAGAAGTTATGAATGGTTCACTACTCTAGAGAATTTACAATCTAGGTGAGGACTCAAGTTTAATATACCTGAAGCAATAATGAATAATGCAAGTCAGATTAAAATTCAATCCAGCAAATATTTGTTAAGCACTTGCTATGTGCCATGCACTGTTGATTCAATAATTAATGATAAGTGCAAGTAGGTATTTTTAGCAAGATGGTGGACTAGGCAGCTCCAGGCCCTCATGGAAACACCAAATAAACAACTAAGGACTGATTTAAATATTGGAGTTCTGAAAACCAGTCAAAGATCAATAGCAACCAAGCAAATGCCCAATCGAGGAAAAGCTATATTCAAAATGGAAGAACATTTTATGGCATTTTACTCACTCTTGCCTCACCTACTCTCCAGTGTGGTGCAGCATGCTTGGGAGGAATTGGCCTAATTCCCAGTTTCCTCCCTTGGGACAGAAGGTGCAGAGTGGAACTTGTTTGTAATGTTCTGGCCTATCTGTGGGCTACCCAATGAACTGGTTTGTCTCACTTCACTCAGAGTTTAGATGGGGAATGGCAGTATAGTTTGGAACTCAAGCTAAAAGTTATGGAGGTAGTAGATGCTACAGCTTGTGAAAATTGCAGGAGTACTGTGGATACCTGAGAGCAAAAGTTTATGAGCAAAGAAATACAATAGAATATCTAAAGCTCCAAGAAGAAGCAAGGGTGAAACCCTGGAAAATTAAGACGTTTAAAAGCAGCTGAAGAAAATTTAAGAAAAAAAATCATACATACACAAACCGAAACAGGATATATGCCCATAAAAAGACTTGTAAAGAATTTAAAAGCTTTCACCCTGGACTGATCTCAAGGCTCAGTGGCCTGCTAATTAATGAAGATCTTCCACACTAGTCTACAGAGACTGGAAGAGGTGGCTGTCTTTTTAAATGCTCAATTCCCCTCCCCCCAAAAAAAGATTACTAGATACAAAAACACAGGAAAAATTGGCTTGCTAAAGTGAACAAAATACGTCTCCAGAAACTATCTCTGAAGAAATATGTACATTGGACAAAACTTTAAAACCGCTGTCTTATATATGCTAAAGGAAAATACAAAAAAAAAACTAAAGGAAATAAGTGCTATGGATTTATTTTCCCTCTCCCACCATTTATATTTTGAAGTAAAACTCCTATGGTATTTGGAGATGGGGCTTTTGGGAAGTAATTGGGTTTATATGAGGTCATATGGGTAGCATTGTCATGGTGGGATTAGCTCCTTCCTTCATAAGAAGAGGCAGAACTTGCTCATGCCTGTCTCTCTGTCTCTCTGTCTCTCTGGCTCTCTCTCTCTCTCTCTCTCTCTCTCTCTCTCTCTCTCTCTCTCTCTCTCTCTGTGCCATGTATGGGCATAGCAAGAACATGGTTGTCTACAAGCCAATAAGACAGTTGTCATCAGAACCCAACTATGCTGGCAACATGGTCTCAGATTTCCAGCCTCCAGAAGTGTGAAAAAATTAATTTCTATTGTTTAAGCTAAGTCTTTGGTATTTTATTGTGGCAGCATGAGCAGACTAAAACATCATAAATATAAAAGCACAAAAACAAAAAACATATAAACAAAATGAGAATATCAGCAAAGGCATAGTTGAAGACATACCATTTGAAGCTATGGAGACTGAGGAACAAAAAGAAAATAATGAATACAAGTGACCAGAGCCTAAAGAACTTATAGGATACCATTAAACACAACAGTATGCATATAATGAGAGTCCCAGAAGGAAAAGAGAGAAAGGCACAGAGAGATTATTTGAAGAAATAATGGCTAAAAACTTTCCAAATTTGAGGAAAGACATGGATATACAAATCCAAGAGGCTCAATAAACTCCAAGTATGGTAAACCTTAGAAGACCCATATAAAGTCACATTATAATCAAACAGTCAAAAGAGAAAGACAGAAATTCTTAAAAGCAGAAAGAGAAAAGTGACCTATTATATCATATATAGGGAATTCCCCCATAAGACTGTCAGCAGATCTCTCAGCAGAAACCTTGTGGTCCAGAAGATAATGGGATAATATATTTTAAATGCTGAAAGAAAAACAAACTGTTGACTGAAAATTTTGTATCTAGAAAAATTGTCCTTTAACAATAAGGGAGATATTAAGACATGTACAAGATAAACAAAAGCTGAGGGCATTCATTCTTACTAGACCCACCCTGAAAAAAATGCTGAAAGTCCTTCAAGTTGAATTGAAAGAATACTAGATAGCAATTTGAAGCTATACAAAAATATAAAGTTCTCCAGTAAATGTAAATACATGTACAAATATAAAAAAATATTGTAATTTATGTTTATAACTCCATTTTATATTTTCTAAAGAATTTAAAAGAAAAATGCATGAAAAATATAAGCCTATGTTAATAGATATACAATACATAAAGATGTAATTTGTGACATCAATAACATAAAATAGGAAGTGGGTGGAGCTGTAAAGGTATAGAGATTTTGTATGTGATTTAAGTTGGTATCAATTAAAGATAGATTGTCATAACTTTAAGATGTTATATGTAATCCTCATAGTAACCACAAATAAACTGTAGAATATACATAACGAGAAATGAAAAGGGAATCAAAGAGCATGGAATGCACATATCCCAAGGAACAGACAGTGAAGGCCCTTCCTGGGGATGAAAGGAAGACTGCTAACCCTCTCTGGGCAATTTATTTCATTTGACTGCACTGGACTGCACTAATTAATTTATGCCAGGAATCACACACCAGTGCCAATCAGGGACTGAGTTACAGAGCCATTTCAGCTGCTCTGCTCTCTTTTCCTGGGATCTCAATAAACTTGCTTAGGAGGCTTGGCTTAGTGAGACAACAACCTCACTCTCATATAGCTTTCAGATATTTCCGTTACTCTCCATCTCCTGTTGATTATTCTCTTGCACCCCCCTTAAGGAATTGGGAGCCTGTGAAGCCTCAGGTATCTTTAAGGGGAGGAGGTGAGTTCTAAGACGGGGTTCCTTTTGTCACATCCTCCCTTAACCTCCTTGCCATTTCTCCACATCTATCAAAAGACTACAGCAGAATACTACCTTTATGTTGAGGAAGACTCTCCCCACCCCAAATCCTTACCAGTGTTTACTAAGGAGAAATTTTATATAGAAAGGTGACAGAATTGATGTGTGAGAATTATTGGGAAGTGAGAAGAAAGGGCAGGACTGAAAAAATCTAAGAAATTTTTAAAGAGAGGGGCTGCTTAGTTTAACTCAACAATTGTTAAATATCAGATTTCAACACTCTCTACAAGAATTTTCACAAGGCACTCAGTTTGAGAGCTAGATTAACTATAGAGTTCATTTGCCTTGAAGATTCCAAGAAGACTAAACTTCCTAGTTATGTTGGCTAAATAGATGGATGCATGGATGGACAAAGGGATTTTGGGTGTATGCATCAATTATAGATGAACAGATGGACTGATGTTGGATGTATATTCAAAGGGATATTGGATGGATGGATGGATGGATGGATGGATGGATGGATGGATGGATGGATGGAAGTTTGGAGAACTGGGCTGAAATAAAGCAAAAAAACCCTCAATTTGATCTTGTTTCGTGATTGATTTTTGAAGTTCAAGACATCATGCTTCAAGAAATCGTGAAATACTTTTTGGTAATTTCCCACTCCTTTCATTAGATTTTAAATGTGCCTAACAGTGGTACAAATGTTACATATTAACTTCATTTCAATGCATTTAAATGACATTAATTCTTACTGTGAAAGTTTAAGTTTCATTATAGGTCAGTTTGGAGTTAGCTGAACTCTCTCTACTGGCTTTAATTTTGGCAACTGGTAAATAACTAACTCCAAGGAACACACCTCACCTTTGTTCCAACCAAACTGCAAGGTGAACTAGTAATGTGGCCAAAGCCAGTTATTTGAAATGGCTCATCCATTGGAAACAAGACTTTCCACTCATTAGCATATACATGCAACACAGAAAAGATGATTACCCACTGTGAGACAAATAAAGCATAGCTTCTATTTTTGAGGAGCTTACAGTCCAGAAGGATAAATAAATATGTGAAGCAGGGAACTAAAATACAGTAATGAGTATTAAATTGGAAGTAGATAGAAAAGGCTGGGGGAGTCTAGAGCAGGGAGTGATTAACTATTTAAGAGGGTTAGAGGTTTCTTCTAGGAGGTATGTACTGAGAATCCCTGGAGGCCAATCTAAAAAGGTTAGGCTTCTCCCTATAGAGGGGAACCAATGAAGGGCTTCTGTGAGCAAAAGACAGTAGCAAAATGTATTTCAACACATTCTTGTTGACACTTACCCATCACCATGCTCAATTACTGTGGTGACTGTAAATATCTATGGCTGAATGAGTTCTGACTTCCAAATATTAGGTGAGCCAAATCAGGGTGGGAACAGATTTTTCTCTGTTGTTATTTGATTGTATACTTGTCATTCTGACTTCCAAATATTAGGTGAGCCAAATCAGGGTGGGAACAGATTTTTCTCTGTTGTTATTTGATTGTATACTTGTCATCATTGTTTCTTTCTACTTCTAACATAATCACTGTCTTCATCTTCCTCAGCCTTTTTTGACTTTTCAGCAGTGGTCAGAATATTCTCTTATTTGGGGATTAGTATTGCAGACTTATTTTCAGTTTTCTCTCTCTCTCTCTCTCTCTCTCTCTCTCTCTCTCTCTCTCTCTCTCTCTCTCTCTCATTTAACCATTTAGACATCTGTGGATAGAATAATTTAGGGGGGTCTTTGAATTTGGATGGGAAAAAAGTACACATTTGTATTTTTACTGATCTCTAACTGAAATTTAGCTTTTCAAATGGGGGAAATAAACCCCAGTAGTATTAGCAGTACTTGTGACTTTATCACCAATAGAAAGCACAGATTTTTCTTATATCGTTACAACTGGTACCAATATTATGAAGTATCATTTGTGTTGATTGCTATTCTGAAATTATGTTAGTTTTGAGATCGTTAGTTAAACGATTAACTCGTTTAACATGTTAATAAGGAAGCTTATATATGACTACATTACAACATTTTAAATAATAGAGTAATTGCAATATAATTGGTTTTCTTGATAATCCTACATATTAATTTTATACATTTAAAAATGTTGTTCTGAAAGGGATCTATAGCTTTCATCAGAATGCTGTGGGAGTTCATTGCAGAAAAATGGTTAAGAGGCCCAACATTGCATTTGCTATAATTCCTTGTTCTAGAAAAAAAGGAGTAACACATTTCTTTTTTGGCTACCATGTTGGCATTTTTCATCCAGAAACTTGCTCAAGCTTGTAAACATTTGGATCAACATTCTTAAAGATCATTAAAATAGGATTGTGTTTGTGTAACTATAGGCAAAGAAAAAAAAGGATGATGTGAGCAACTCTGGTTTTCAGCCAAGCCTGATTCTTTAGGGCCCCAGACCTCTAGGTATAAGATAATCCATTTACTAGTCTACTTGTAGTCCCATGCTCCCATTATTTGTGGGAAAAGTCAGAAATTGAGATTCAAGTAGCTCATGGTATTGCATTTAACTCTTCTTTCCTAGAACCCCCTGTGAACAATGTATTTTGTAAATCAAATGAAGATAATGAAAAACAAAGGAAGGACTGCCCAGTGCTGAGCCTAGGCTAGGCAGGTATTCACAGACACTTGTTAGAAAAGGAAGAGGCATGGAGGTCATGTACATTTCATGTGGGGTGGGGGCAATTTTGCTCCATTTTTCTTTCTGATTACTGAAATGGAGAAATAGAGGTTGGGAGGCTTGAATCAATTGTCAAGAAAATGAAATGGTTTGGCTCAGATCCCTGGAAACTCAGGGCCTAATGAGGTAGGTACTTAATGAGCCAGATCTTCCTTGTTTTCTTCTTAAAGGGCTCTTGATGGGCTCACTGTCAGTTTCTGTCTCCCATACTCATATACTTTTCTTTTTCCTCATTACTAACATGTGGGAAGTTATACACACACACACACACACACACACACACACACACATCAGTGAATGACACACTAAGGATTTGAGACGTGTTATACATACATACATAGTCCCATTGTGACTTGATTTATTATCATCAGATTTAAGTATGCTGACCCTGAACATCCCAACTCTGTACAGTGAGAGTTGGGTGGAGCTCTCATATTTATAGCCTCCCTCTGAATACACAAGAGCCATACACACACATGCACAGTCTTCATGGCCACAGCCCTCAATACAAGCATGCCACATGTAGCTATGAGAAGCCAAATCTTCACAACACCTGCTTTTGTAAGAGATGATACTTTTTCAAGCATACATGTCTGTGGGGAGTGCACATTCCCAAATATGTCACATCTCTCCTCTTCCTCCTCCTCCTCCCATACCTGCACACACACACACACACACACACACACACAGAAGCATTCATGACACATAGGCCTAAGGGTTGGTGCAGAAAACCCTGCCCTCACACACACAGCACGGATCTGCAAAGACCCCACATTGGCTTGCATTCACCTTGCTGATTATGCTGACATGATGAAAAGTAACTCAGCCTAGCTTGTTTCTAATTTTTGTAGAGACACCTGAGCTGGCAAAGGAGGAACTCAGATGGACCCTCTTGCTAAGACTTTCTCAGCATTTGGGAATATAGTTCCCTTGTCTAAGCTATCTAGCTAAATAGTTACAGGATACACTGGGATGTGTGCTACCCATGCTTTTTAAAAGAAGAGTCCCTGACACCAAATTAGCCATTTGAAAATTGAGCGTAAGTTATTCTCATTTGGCTAATTGCTTTTTGGGAATTTGTCAAAACCCTTCTCTTACTCCAGCCCACTCTCAGAAATTCCAAAATAACACTGAGGCTGGGGCAGTAGCTGGGAGCAGCTACAGTTGCTAGAATGGAGACAGCCTGGTATGGTGGCTTGGGCCCAGTTGGAACTACTTAGAGGGGATTTATGGTGCTTCCCAAGCTAACAGTGAGGAGGAGCTGACCTCAGGTTGCCAACCACTTGGTTTGAACACAAGTTGAGCACTGAGAAATGCTGGGCTCAGTGACCAGTGGAGGATGAGGAGCTCTAAATCTACCTGTACCACCTTAGGCCATGGCTATCAGAACTTCAGGGCAGAGGAAACTTTGAAGCAAGCCAAGAGGTGATCCTCGGATTCACAATTTTCTCTTAGAGATACAAAGTTCACTTAGATCTTTTTTTTCTCATCCCTCTCAAGAGTTGTGCCATGGATTTCTTTTGCTATGAATAAGCAGTTGATCAATGAAGCTGCTGGCTGGAATCATATTGTGTTAGTTATCTATTGCTGTGTAACAAATTACCCCAAAACTTAGTGGCTTTACACAAAACACATTTATTATCTTTGTTTCTGTGGGTCAGAACTCCAGGCACAACTTAGCAAGGACTCTAACAAGGCTTCAGTAAAGGTGTTGGCCAGGAGTGTAGTCATCTCATAACTCAACTGGGAAAGGGTCCACTTTTAAGCTTATTCTTATGGTTGTTGAGAGGATTCAGTTTCTTGCAGGTTATTGGACTGAGGACCTCAGCTCTTTGCCAGCTGCTGGCCATAGGCTGCTCTCGGTTCTTTGCTACATGCTCTCTCCAGTATGGCAGTTTATTTCATCAATGTGTCCAAGCTGAAAAGGCAATAGTGAGAGAATGCCAGCAAGATGGATTAAGAGTCTCTAGTAACCTAATCTCTACAGTGACATCTCATCACTTTTGCCATATTCTGTTCCTTAGAAACAAGTCACTAGGTCCAGCCCATACTCCATGACTGTGGATCCAGAGGAGGGAACACTGGAATCCATATCAGAAGCTGTCAAGCAGACATAGTATAATGGAAAGAACATTGGACTGGGAGTCTTCTAATTCTGCCTCTGCCATTTGCTAGTTTTGGAACCTTGAACAATTTTCTTTATCTTTTTTTTCCTAAATTTTCATTATAGTATGGGGACAAATAATATCTGCTATAAGGATGAAACAGAATATAAATTATTCTACTCTGAGGAGCTCTTAGTAAATATTGTCATATTGGGGGTTGGGGGAGGTGAGTCCATCTACCTGCATTCATTCAGGAGAATGGAGTGTAATGGTTAAGTCATAGGCAGTTGGGCTGAATGCTTTGTTTCAGTCTGAGCTGTGATGTTAACTATGTGACCTTGGTCTAGTTACTTAATTACTCTAAGCAGGTATTTGCTCATGTGTAAAATGGGAATGATGATAATACCTACCTTACAGAGTTGTAAAGAATAAATAAAATAATTATAATAAAACATTTATCAGGGTAATTGTCACATGATAAGATCTCAATAAATGTGACTTATTAATTTTGTTGCTATTATTATTTTGTAATCATGTGAGGGGGCATTATCTTATATACTCTTTTTCGGTTTGTGTGCACAACACAGTGATTAGACATTTATATAACTCACAAAGTAATAACTCCAATAAATCCAGTACCCATTTAATACCATATATAAAAATAATTCCACACTTTTATCCCTTAGGCCAGGGGTCCACAACCCCTGGGCCGTGGACCAGCACCAGTCCATGGCCTCTTAGGAACCAGGCTGCACAGCAAGAGATGAGTGGTGGGTGAGTGAGCGAAGCTTCATCTGTATTTGCAGCCACTCCCCAGCACTAGCATCACCATCTCAGCTCCACCTCAGATCATCAGGCATTAGATTCTCATAGGAGCACTGGTTCCTGGTACCAGAAAACTTGAGGACTGCTGTGCTTAGGCCATCCTGGTGTCGTAACTCCAGCAGAGCTAGATACTCTTTCTCTTAATTTCAGTTTCTCATCTCTCCTTCCCCTGCATGCAGGCACACAAATACACACATACAAGTGCATATACAATTCTACTTTAAATTTTACCTTCTATATTTTATCTCTATACTTTATTTTCCCCATTAGAATGGAAGCTAGAGATTAAAATTGAAGGCTAACCTATTTCTTGGGAGATGGTCACAGTAACCTACTCAGAGGGCTAAAATATTCCCTAAGAAGATTATATAAATAGATAGATGATAGATAGATAGATAGATAGATAGATAGATAGATAGATAGATAGGAAAAGCCCAGAGGAAATTTTTTTAAAATCATCCTAAGAGCAGAAAAATAGGATCACCTTTCATAAGCAAGAGACTGTGGCCAAATGCTTCAATGATCACATAGTCACATTACTTCTCCAATCCTCCCTTTCCAACAATGTATAAAATCCAATTTTTACATCAGTGTCTTTGGCTAATCTTTTATACAACCTCTTTATTATTCCATGGATGCTGCTGTTTGGTTTCTTGGCAATTTTCCAGGTCAGGGCAAATATATTATAAAGAGGACAAAGGGTGTGCTTGCTGTTACCAGTCATCTACTTTTTCTCAGAACAGCCTCTGAATCTTGTCTGAGATACTGCACTTCCTTGAAATTGACCTTGACAGCTGTGACAGGACCTGTAGTATAGTGAAAAGAACTCTAGACTACCATAGAAGAGAGCTAGGTTTTCATTTCATCTCTGATGCTAACTAACCATATGACCTTGGGTAAGGCTGTCCTTCTCTGAACCTCACTTCCTTGTCTTTTCTTTGGCAGTGTTAATATATGCCCTGATGACTTCATAGATTTGTCGGGAGGCTCAACTGAGATGTCAGGAAAACATCCTGAAACACATTCAGTGCTATGCTAATATAGGTAGTTTTGGTCAACAAGGGTAAGATTCTGCCTCTTGTTTTAACTCTTTACTCCACAGGGACTTGCATAAATTTCAGTTTATTCACTGTTGAATAGCCACTGCAATGCTCACAAGGAGTTGTAAGCATTTGGCTGAATTTCTCCAAGCCACCTATTGTTCTTTACTGTGGATAACTGACTGCCATGCTGGGGACTGAATGGCACCAGGAATGAGAGTGGGGTGGAAGTGGTATGGTATGCCAGCAGGCAGAGGTTGTGGTCACGGCTGTGAGACATTATTAGCTAGATGTTTAAGGCTTTCCTAGAGAGAGAAAAAAATAGAATATGCTTTAAAAATAGAATTTTAAATGCTGTGCGACTATGATATTATGTTTTAGCCCCCTTCATCAATTATTCTTACTGCATTTAACACAGTGCTAAGTTATTTACATGGAGTATTTTATTCCATTTTCACTTCAGCCCTATGAAGGAAGTATTCAATAGATGACCAAATCAAAGTTCTGAGAGAGGTTAAGTAACTTTCTTAAGATCAAACAATTTGGAACTGGCACAGCTTCTTCCCAAAGTCACCTTGAGACTTTCATAAAACCAGCCCCAAATTACAGGTCAGAGGTTAGTCAATAAACAGAGAAGTAAGTAAGCCCCTCAAAGCCAAATGACTTGTCAGTGGAAAGCCTAACCAAAGCCTATGTTTATTATATTTATAGTTTATCATCATTTCCATCAACTCATTGGTGTTAAGTAGCCATTGCTTGAATGTACTCAGTGTAGAAGGTTGCTGCAGGAGGTGACACTAGACATATACCAGAGCCAAACTGAGATACCAGAGACATGTAGCTAAGTTTGACTGTCCAAGGTAGGGTGTGCTGAGTATCTATTGAGTAAGAAGGTAAGCCTGTGGTCTAAACCATACCTGCTTCCTCACACATGCCCAAAGCAAACTGTTATGTCAAGGGTCTAAACATGTAGGCTTAATATACTTATTACTAAATTTCTTTACAGAAAGTTTATCTGGTTTCTACTAGCTATGTGTAAGAGTGTCCCTAGGACATTCTCTTGCCAGCATTAAGTCCTCTTTAAAAAAAAAAATTTTGTTTCTTTGATGGGCAAAATTTGTATCACACTTGTTTTATTTTTATTTTATTAGTAAGTGAGGTTGAATAGTTTCTATACATTTAATAGCCATTTAGATTTCCTCCCTTAGAAATTGTTTGTATCTTTTGCCCATTTAACCATTAGAGTTTTAGTATTTTTCTTAACAAATGTCTAAACTCTTTATATGAAGGCTATCAACTCTCTGTCATATTTGTGTTGATTTTTTTTAAGCTTGCTGCAAGTGCTTGAACATTTGAGATTTCAATTTGGGGTTTAGGTTGGTGTGGATGGCTTTTTAAATCTTTCCATCTCTCCCATGAATGTATTTTCAAAAACTGGTATTTTCTTAGTTTTCACCTCTCAAGGAAAAGGAAATATTTCAGTTTGGGGCAGAAGTATAGTAAATATTATGTTTCCTTTAATCACAGAGACTCAGCATAACTCTGACAAGAAACAAATCGAGCCTGTCAAGTAGCAGACAGCATAGTCCTACTGTATTACTAGTATAGTACCTGGTACATAGTAGGTGTTAAGGAAAACTTTCATGTAAAATTAAAGCAAGCATGAATCTTCTTCAAGAATCATGTATTATCATTTATAAACTCATGTCTTATCAGTTGAGTTATGAGGCAAACTACCTTCTTTCACTCAAATTCTTCTATCCCAATATTTAAAAAAGAATTATCTGATTACATCAGGAGGAGGATAGCCATAGGTATTCATTCATAGGTCTTTGACACTAATAACCTTTCTTTAAACAAGGGAATTGCCAAGGTGCCCCAACGTTTCTTGTGAATATAATGGAGAGGTCTGCAGCATAGTCATTAAAATCCAAGACTCTAATAACAGAAAATCTTTGTTCAAATCCAAGTTCTGCAACTTTCCAGCTGTTTGGCTATTGGCAAATTATTTGACTATGCCTCAACTTCCTTCTCTGTAAAATAAAGATGATAGTAATTTCGATTCCACAGAGTAGAAGTGGTTCTGAGCATTAAATGAGATAATGCATGCAGAACATCAGGCACAGAATAGGTAAGTACTCATTGAATGGTAGCTATAATTATATCAATAATAATAATGTGTGTATTGGGAGCAGGAGTCCAGGATGGAGGTAGTGTCAGGGACTATATCATAGAGGACATTGATAAGTCAAAATATACAGATTCAAGTTCAAACTCTGTTATCAACTCACTCTTTGACTTTGGAGGAGTTCCTTTCTTTCCATGACTCTAGTACTTGGACAGTGAAGTGCCCTGTTTTTTTCTGCCTACCTAGGCTTAAGTATTAGCCCTATCATTGTTCCAACAATGCTACTAGCATGCTAATCTGCCTTGTACTTAAGAAAAGGCCTTTCTGAGTTTAAATAGAGTGTAACCTATGGGACTAGTAAAGAGTAAATATTAGGACCAATGCTATACAAGTTACAAAGATGTAAACAGGCTTCACCCCAATAAAAGAGCTTTGCATAGTGCAGTGATTCAGCACATATAGTCAAAAGCCACATTGCCTGGGTCAGAATCCTGACTCTGACACTTATTAGCTAGCTGTCTGACTTTGAGTATTTTAGCCTTTCTGGCACTAAGTTTTCTCACCTATAACATGGGAGTACCTACATAATAGGGTTGTTATAAGGATTAAATATTTTAGTATTTGTGATTTGCTTAGATCTTTATCTGACAGATGTGAAGTATAATATAAGTGCTTGTTAAATAACAAAATAGATGAAATTGAGAGCTTACTAAGTACTGGAGGAAATGATTTGATGGTTAGCAAGTTCCCTGTCACTGCCAGGATGCCATTAGAAGCTGGTGGTATTAAATATAGTCAAGCATCAAGAGAGGATTGAACAAGATGTATTTTTATCATCACTTCCTTATTAGAAGTTCTATGACTTGCCTCCTAAGGTAGGTCATACACTTAGTAGTAAAGAAGACCTAAGATAAACCCAGGTTAAGCCAGAACTTAGAGTTTTCTTTCCTCTATGTCACTTTCATTTAAGCTTGTGTTTCCTTTGATGACATTTTAAAATTGATCCATGAAATTCAGTGATATGAAGGGCAGGCTCAACCAACCACCCTTCCCATGCTCACAAATCAGCTATTATTCTGAAAGCCAGTTTTACTTTCTGCCCCTTGTCAGATGCTGGGCAACTCTGATCGACAAGAGGCTTTTGACGACATTGTTTGATTAATGTGCTGCATGTTGCCTGCTGATTTATAGTCTTCTTATTTGTAAGGTTCCAGTTGCCATTAAATGAGAGGAATTTTCATCTCATAAAACTTGGTTTTATATCTGACCTAGCTGTACCTGCATCTGCCATTTGACTTTAGCCTCTTATTTGGGCAGAAAATAGCATCCATTCATACACACTCCACCACCCACCACTCACCAAAGACCAGAAGAAGTACACTCCAGGCATAGTTGCTTAGTTCTGAGCTGAGAGATAGAGAGAGAGAGGAAAGAGTGCAGGCATTACTCTAAGCTCAGCAGACCAGGCTGATGCTTTAATAGACCATACAGACAAAGTATAGTGGGAGAACTGGGGCAGAGATGGTTTTCCACGTGGAGAACCAGGCTAGACTGCAGCCCATACAAATGTGGCTTCATGAATTTTTGGAGATGGAGTATTAGTGTAGCTAGCCCTGAACTTGTCTGAAATCCAAACCAGGAAGGCAAGGCAAGGTGTGAGCACATAGATGAATGAATTTCCCTAAAGTAGCTAGGCCCATGTGGTGCCCTGTGGCTAAGGAATCCTCTGAGGCACATAATTCCTATAGTGTCTTGGCTAAGACATGACTGTTGACCCTGAGACTCCAGAGGGACATTCTGCATGTTAGAGAAGGGCAAGTTCTTAGTCACTCCAGGAAAATTAGGTTTAACAAAAAAAATATTTCCAAGACATGATTAAAGAAGAGTAGTTTAGAGGTTTGCATGCAGTAGAAGAATCACCCTAGGTCCAGAGAGAATGCTACTCAGTGATAGCAAATGGCAGTATGGCTTTGGAATCAGACAGACCTGGGTACCTACTTCACCAAGTTCCATTAGGTAAGTTGCTTAACCTCTCCAACCCTTAATTTGCTCTTCTCTAAAATAGAGATGATAATAAAAGTCTCCAATTTATTGGGCTGTTGTGAGAATTACATAAGCTAGAATGTAGGTAAAGCATTTAGCACTCTTGTTGGCAAAAACTAAATATCTAGTAAACATGAACTCTTATCATTGTGTGGCTCAATTACTGGAAGCAGATAAATATAACTATTTAAGAAAATACATATATATTTTATACACTTGTTAATGCATACTATATTTCACCATAAGAGCATTATTAACAAAAGAAAAAAAGAAAGCAGTGTGATAGAATGGTTAAGAATGTATGACAAATCATGGTTCACACCCCCAGCTCTATGACCTATTTCCTGTGAGTGTTTGGGTAAATTATTTAGACACTTAAGGCTCATAGGACCAACCTCAAAGGATATTGTGAGAAATAAATGAAGAAACCCCCATAAAGTGCTTAGTGCAATGCCTTGTGAAGAATAAACTAAGATTTTGTTTCTGATAATTATCATTATGGATGGTTTCCCCTCTACAGCTCCTAGCCCTATAGTTTTCCATGTGATTCTATCAGCCTTGACCCCATCATTCTAAGCTGTACCATAGAGAAGTCCAGAGTGTCGCTGGTGGGCTTCTGAGGCAGGTGATTGAGAATAAGACTATCAGTCCTTAGAGAATAAGTCAGTGATACTGAAAAGAGGTAAAACGTGGTTAGCAGCCCAGCCCATTAACGGAAAGCACTGTAGCTTTAAAAGGTAATTGATTTCCAGTGGCTCCACAGCTGACTTGTTTCCCCATTGGACCCTGTACCATGATATAGCCCCTTCCTTCCAGCCTCCCACCCCACTAGTCTTTCCTACACATGTACTCTTAGCGGATGCATTTACCACTTTCTTCAAATATTTGCAAAAAGCTTCCCAGAACAGGAAGCCTTGCAGCTGCAGAGCACTCCATGAGAAAGATGAAGCAGTGGTTTCTATGGCAATGCTTTAGCACTTATTAGTGTTTGTGTAGGAGCTAAGGCAACAGCTGGGGTCCAGACGGGCCCATGCTGGAAAGGGATGAGGATATGAGAGGGTTGAGGAGGACAGAATTGTTCTTACTTTGCCCTCTGGAGTGGTAGCTCTTAGGAGCAGTCCTGAGGGAATGTTTGGGGCACAATTTGAACAGGTGACCTTATAAAGAGTTTGAACTCTGTCCTGGAAGCTCCAGAATCACTCACCTCACTGAATGACACCTGTCTTTGTCATTAGGTTCAACTTCCCCTAATACCCCTTCATTCTGCCACTTCTCTGCTGCTCAAAACCTTTGCTGCTGTCCCCACTATTCATAGTTAAAGTCTAAATCATGGTATTTGAGGCCTTCCATACCTTCTTTCTAGAAGCTCTAGTTGCTTCCCTCACCCTACCTTATGTACCTTGTTTTCAGTAAGACTGTTCAACCTCATTCTACCTCTGTTCCTATCACACCAAGTAGGTTTCTATTTCTCCCCTCTCTCCCATACTAGTCTTTTTGCTTTAAGTTCATGAAAACTCCACTCTTGTATCTAGGACTTATCTTTACTCAAGACCCATCTCAAGCCTCATTTCCTTCAAGAAATTTTCTCTGACTACCCCAACTCCATGGAGCTCCCTTCTCTGAACTCCAATAGCATTATTGGTCTGACCTGTTATACCTTTAGCACTTAAATTCATGCTGCATTTTCAGTTTCACTGCTGCTTATATGTCTCTATCCAACTAGACATTAAGCTCCTCCCTGAAAGAGAGGATTTAAAAGAGAATTTCTGGTTTTCTCACAGCACCTAGTATAGTACCATGCCTATAATTAGGAATTAATTTAACAATATATGCAAGGGGATTACCCAGTGCCTGGTATATAGTAAGTGAGAAATAGATGTGTGGTATTATTAAATAGCTGTTGAATACTTATTGATGGATGCCTTGGTGTCTCAGTCACCACTTCCACTCAACACATCTCTAGCTGCATATGGTGCCTCTGGGGCATTTATTTATCTTTTGTATGGGAGCTTTCATGAGCCATTAGGTTGCCAAAACTCAGTGAGTGGCCATTGGCCTTACCACTCTAGCACTCAGGGCTGGCCATGTAATTTGCAGGGCTTAGTGAAAAAATAAAAATGTGAGGTCTCTGGTTAAAAAAAATTAAGAATTTCAAGACAGTGAGCACATAGACTTACTATACATGGGGTTCTCCTGAGTGTGGGGCCCTGAGTGACTATACAAGTTGCATAACTATGAAGTGAGCCCTGCTTATCATCCCCATTTCCTTGTGCTGCTCCTCAAG
The DNA here is from genome assembly GCA_004027375.1 of Macroglossus sobrinus. Classification (NCBI taxonomy): domain Eukaryota; kingdom Metazoa; phylum Chordata; class Mammalia; order Chiroptera; family Pteropodidae; genus Macroglossus; species Macroglossus sobrinus. The sequence continues at coordinate 110,523 of PVKZ01002417.1, forward strand.
CCCTTGTAGCAAGAGACAGAGGATACATGCATTAGTGAATACATATATCAAATAGTCCTAGATTAATATGCTAAAAGCCAGTTCTATAAAACTAAATCCATATGATGTAAAATTTCTGAATGACCAAATGTCCAAACAGCAATTTGTCATATTTGCACTAGTTTTTATTTTATCCTGTGTTTGCCCTTGCCCAGGCCTTTGCCCAGGCCCCTGACTGTGCCTATGTTCATGCTCTCAGCTTCTCACTCCTCAGGTCTCATTAGATTGGACAATAAAGAAAAGACTGCAACTATTTTGTCCCCTTGTTCTGATTTCTTTCGAATCAGTCATGGTTTCTTTTGGGGCTCAAGTGAATAGCTACTCCATCACCCCACATCCCATTCACAGGAAAACTAGGCAGTGGAAATCAATGAATGTTCAAGAATTAAAAGCTGAAAGTAAGAGGATGCTTCTGTGCTTACTATTATTAAGGTTTCCAAATCACAAGTATCTTCTGCATTTGTTAAACATTGTCGACCTTTCCTTAGCATCTCCATCTATATTACTCAATGTGATTATCTACCAACTTGTATTGTGTTTTCTGCTTGTATTTCTCTTTCTTTTTCTCTCTTTTCTTGCCTTCTTTGGCATTGATTTTTATCATTTTATCTCTCCCCTCTACTGGTTTGGAAGATAAAACTGTTCATGTTCATTTAGTTGCTACTTAAAAATTAGAACACGTATACTTAACGTGTTAGTTTTTTTATTATACTTTTATCCTGCTCGTGAATAATACCAGGACCTTAGAACACTTTAACTCCATTTCTTTAAACATAGTAAGTATCATTTAATAGTCTCTCTCTGTTATGTCCAATACCTGGTCTTTGCATGGGATTCTTTCTATTGTATGCTTTTTCTGCAGGTTCCTAGACATGATTCTTTGTGTGTCTCATTATTTTTGTATGCCAGCTGTTGTCCTTGAAAAAATATTTTTGGGTCCAGGATAAAATTACTTTCTTCAGAGAGAAAATTTGTGTTTGCTTTGGCCAGGATCCTGGGCACTGCTCATCTGAGACCATTTTATTTGAAGACTTGACTTTTCATGGACAATATAAACTCAGGCTGGAAAGCTATAATGTTCATGTCTTTTACTCTTATCCTGCAAGTATAATTACTTGGAGTTCTAGATTTCTTTGAAGAGTGTTTCCTACCACATTTTTACCTTCTCTTGACTCTAGGCTTTGATTTCTGTTCTCTTTGACCCACAAGGCTTTCAACTTGAAAGTTATAGTTTGTTGGCATTGGGAAAATGTCCTTAAAGCAAAGGAAGTTACCTCCATTCTTACTCAGATCTCTAGGTTCCCATTATCACTCCAATTTTGGTCTATATTTGGTCCGTTGTTAATTCTTTATAGATTTCAAGAAGATTTTTAAATAACCTATTTGTCCAGAGATTTTTGTTGGTTTCAACAATTATAAGAAATCAAAGTATACTGCATACAATTTAATCATTATGCTTAGTAATAGACAGGTGGACTGGGAAGCTAAAACTATATATACTTTAAAGATGAGGAAGCTTCTTGAACTTACTTGCCCAGAGCCACACAGTGAGTTAGTGATGGGGCTTGAAGGAGAGCCTACGCTTCTGCTACATATCCCTGTGTCACCATCACATTACAAAATGATGGAGTGTTATTCCCCAAAGTGCTATCCCTTCTCTTGCCAAATGCTGGGAAGATGGCCCTTGGTTGTTGCTGTTATTCTATTTACCTTTCCTCAATGGCTAATAACAACATTCCCCAAGAGCAAGTTGTGCTTTTTCTTCATTTGATCTTTGACCACTCTGCTTTGTGTAGGAACCTTGGAAAAGGGGTTGGAAACTTTTCTAAAGCACTGAGTTCAAAGTTCCTAGCCTTTTCCTTTCCTTTCTGTCCAAGTGCCCAAGTTATACTCTGAATGTTGCCTTAGAAATATGCTAATAGGTGTGGCAGTGGACCCTGATCATTGGTAAACATGTGGGTACCTCTTGGCTACTGTGGTGGCCTGACTACTGCTAATGATGGAAAAGATTTTTTCTCCTCCAATCCACTATTACTTCTCACCCTGCAGTAACAGTTCCTTAGGTACAGCTTTGGAGAACCTACATATCAGAATTCTAGAGTGCTTTTACACATGTGTATTAATTTCTACAACTATGCTGTCACCTGTGACTACTAGAACTTGACCTTTGAATATGTTTAAGCTTGTTAATGAAATAAAAATTCCAAGAAAATATGCCATTTTGGCATTTCCCACCTAAGCTGCATCATTGAGATTGTGACTTTTTGGGAGCCTAGCATAGTAGACTCAAAGATGTCTGGGAGATAGAGAATTCAGGCTATGACATGTGACATGAAAACTAGCACTGGTCTACACAGCCTTTGCTAGTGAAACCCAGTGGACAGAAGCCACAGCCACAGACCTTCCCAGACCTTTCCACCTTTCTTGTCCCCAATGAAATTGACTTCCTTCTTAGAGTTTAGACATTTTTACTTCTTCCAAAGGATTCTTAACAGATGCTACAGGTAAAATCAGATGCAGATGTATGCAAAGAGGCCAACAAAGGCAGGCATGGGTAAAGTGGCCAAAATACATGTGAAATTACCTTCAATGTCAATTTGAAAGTGCTAAAGTGGTTTGACACTAGTGAAAAGGAGAACCACACTGCTCACACTTTCCAATATGTTATGGTTACATAATGCCAGGTTGCCAGGATTATTTTATATTATTATTTTCAATATTTATATTTTCTGACATTTTTAGCACAGTATGTGTACTGACATTTGAAAATAATTGTGGTTAATTGAGCATATGTACATATATGCATATATATACATATATACATACATACATATATATACATATACATACATATATATATATTTTATTAGAATAAGAGATTTCACTAACTTTGCTATCCTCTTAAGTGTGATGTGATTGCACTCAATGCCTGATGTTTCCCTAGGATAAGAAAAAGGAAAATAATTTGGAATGTGAGAAAGGAAGACAATTGGAAAGTTAGATTCACTAAACAGAAGTTGGATTTATTCTGTTAAGGGCCACGTGTTTTGCCAGCCATCAGGCCTAGTCATACACCTCCAGCTATAGAGGCTTTATTGTAATGAGCAACATTTGTTTTTCTCTAGAAGGTTATGGTCTCAAGATTTAGGCAACTGCCTCCTTGGCCCATTTTACTCCATTCCCCTTGCTGTTTTCATGGGCCGAAGCTGGACTAGGCTGTGAGGAGAGTGGGTGACTCTCAGTTACATTGGTAACGCTGGTCTTGGGTTCCAGTGGACAGGAAATTTTCAACACTAGTCACTTCTATTTAACCCTGCTTCTGAGCTTTTGTTTCTGCTATTGCCATGCCACTAAGCTGAGGTAACTTAGCATTCTCATTTATCAATCTAAATTTAATTGTGTAACTTCATCTCAAACAAATAAGGGCCACCCTGACTGACTTGCTCAACTAGGGGCTAGAGAAGAGCCTTGAATGATGGTGGGCAAAGAGAGCTGTATGGAAGCTGAAACAGAGAAAGGCAAGAAGAGAACTATCATTTGCCGAGTGCTTACTTACTATTTACTGGGCACAATTCTGGGTCCTTTACATATATTAACTATGTTCATTTGCTGTTGAAAAAAGGAAGGGTCAAAATGGCTCAGTTTTAAAGAGTGAGAGGCTGACTTATTTTCCCTGCAACAAATGAGGTGGTACTGTGTAGAGGAGCAATTACTCCAAAGAGAGTAGGGAATCTGTGGTCAAACAAGCATATGACTTGAAACGAGCCTCTTCCCTTCATTGGGCTTCAGATTACCCCTCTGTAAAATAGCCACACAGTTTTGCTCAGCTTATTGCACATCATTTTTGTGAAGACATAGTGATATTAATTAGGCAGCTTATAAAGGTATATAATATTATATAATGGTGTATGAGGCAATATAGAGCCAGAGTACAGATGGGATGGGAATTCCAAACCTCAGCCCAGCAACTTGCCATTTGTGTTACATGGGCAAGTCACTTAACCTCTGTGTGCCTTAGTTCCCCCATATGTAACTGAAGACATGGATAGTACCTATCATAGGGGTTTTGTAAGGGAAAATGAGATAATATATGAAAAACATTCAGAATAGTACTAGTACATAATAAATGCTATACAAGTACTATTTATTATCACAAATATTAGATACTATGAATAGTCTATTCCCCTGTTTTTCCCATATGTACTTTCCCAGTGTTTATAACCCTTAGTACAGAAGAACTTGGGTAATGCTGCAAGTCCATATACATCATTATATAGCTGTCAACCTGCTAGGGTATAACACTTAACTCTGCCCTAGAATGCACATATGCCACAGCTCCTGGCCATGTAAAGGGATGAAACCTCAATACTCACTGTGGATGAGAGATAGACCTTAAAACTGACAGTCTCTGAGGTAAATACCATAAATAATTTATTTACATAAATCAGGATGCTTTTTAACTTTCAGAAACGTATTTATTGCATTAAGTTGATATACATATGCATAGAGGAAGATAGGGCTTCATTTCATCACTCTACAACATTTAGTGAACACTTACCTTGTGTCTTTTTTGAGATACACACAGGACTAAGATCTAGCCCCTGACCCCAGAGAGATGATCATTTAATGAGAAAGATAAGACACATACTCAAGCTCAATATATTATAAGACAGAACAGTGTCAATTATGAAGGTAAACAAGAACATACTCATATCTTTTATAAGATGAAACTCTGAAATACTGATGATTATAGTTTTTGTTTAGGCCTTAAAAATTTTAAAGTATTGTAGATATGAGGAAAGGAAGGGATCATTTCTTGCTGGGGCATCAGGAAAGGTACTGAAGTATGAGGCAGGACTTAGGGAAAAGGGTACCAGCAAAACCCTGGAAATGAAAACATGCAGAGTGTAAAGACACCAGTGAGCAGCTTGTGTTGGCTTGCATATAAGGTACACAGGACTTGCATATGGGATAACAAGGTTGGAAAGTTTGGCTGAGGCTGAGCTTAAATGCCAGTCTAGAAAGTTAGGTTTATGTAGTAGGCATTGGGGAGCCATGGAGAATTTTGAAGCAGAGGAATTCCAAAACTGCCCTTTTGAAAGGCACTCTAACAGCAGGGTACAGAAAATGCCAGGACCTCTGGCAACCTCAAGGACTTCTGTCTTGCAATGGTATCTTTCTCTCCTGAATCATCAGTCATTTTCTCTCCACAAATATGTAATGGTAGCCTGCTGCGTTCAAAAACCTAACAAATGAAAACCCCCTTTGACTCCACACTCTCTTCCAGCCTCTTCCCCATTTCTCTACTGCCCTAATAGTGAAACTTCGAGGAGAAAAAGGGGTGTCTATACTCTTGTTTCTACTCCTTCATTTATAAACATCTTCTCAACTTGCTCTAGACAGGCTTCTGCCACCAGGTATGTGATGGTCAATACTCTGTCAGGGTCAGTGACCTACTTGGAGTCACATTCAATGGTCATTTCTCCACCCTCTTTCTGCAACATTCTCCTCTTGATTTTCACAACTCTGTACTCTCTAGTTTTCTTCATATCTCTCTAACCATTATGTCTCAGTCTCTCTTGCTAATTATTTATTCTCCACCTCATCTCTAACTGTTGGAGCACCACACAGCTCAGCTCTACATCCTTTCTATCAGTATTCTCTTAAAATAATATTTTAATTATTGGGGTGACATTGATTAATAAAATCAAATAAGTTTCAAGTGTTCAATTCAACTGTATATATGTATATATACATATATATATATATATATATATATATATATGTACACACACACACACACACACACACACGTAGTATTGTGTGTTCACCAGCCAAAGTTAAATTTCCTTCCATCACCAAATATTTAACCTCTTTTACTCCTATTTATCTCTCCTCTCCCCACCTTTCCCTGGTAACAACTAATCCATGAATCTCTGTCATGTTTGTTTTTATCCAGTTTTGTAGTTTTAAAAATTCTCTACATGCTGATGGTGTTCACATTTATATCTTTAGCTATCACACCTCCATTGAACTTTAGACTCATATATCCTACTATAACCTTAAATCTCTACTTAGAGGCCTAATAGCATCTCAAACTTTTGTCATGGCCCTCCAAACCCTCTTGATTCATGCACGTACACCACCACCTCAAGCTTCTGCATCTAAGTAAATGGTACCATTTGTCTAAAACCAAAACTCAAGCCTCATTCTTGATCTTACTTTCTCTCACCTAACACACCCATCCTATTTATTTATTAACAAATCCTATTGGCTCTACCTCCAAAACATTTAAAAAAATCTATCTATTCTATCTCCATTCTATCTCTACGGCTCTTATCTTGGTTCAAGCCACCATCATTGCTTGCCTAGACTACTGTAATAGTCTGCTAACTGGTCTTTCTACTTATAGTTTTGCTTCTCTATATCATTATATATATATAATATATATATATATATATATATATATATATATATATATATAAATCATTATTAAATATAGGGCTTTTAATTAATTCTCCACAGATCCTCCAGAGTAAACTTTTTAAAAATGTAGGTTAGATCATGACACTTAGCTGCTTAAAACCATCCAAGAGCTTCTCATTGCATTTACAAAAACAAACAAACAAACAAAAACCAGACTCTTTCCTATGGTCATTCAATGGTCATTCAATGGTCATTTTTACAGAGGCCCTGGCACCAATGTGTTTCTTCAGCCTCATCTTGTGCCACAGTCCCTCTTGCTCACTATATTTGTTTCACTGTCTTTTCTATTCTGAAACCAAGCTAATTAGGACCTTTGTGTCAACTCTCTTTTCTTCTTGGAATGTAGTTCCCCTAATCTTTTACATGTAACAGGCTTCTTCTTGTCATTTAGATCTCAGCATAGATGTCACCTCCTTAGAAAGACCTTTCTTGACAACCTAAAGTAACCTCACTTTCTTGCCATCACTTTCAAATACATCAACCTGCTTTATTTTCTTCATAGTATTTATCTCTATCAAATTATCTTTTTTTAAATGTTTACTGTTTCCTGAGTAGAATATAAGGACCATAAGAACAGGAACCTTTTCTGTGCCATCTGTCATTGTATCCTGTGCCTGGAACAGTGTCTGACAGGTAGTAGACACATTAATTATGTATTGAATGAATGTTGAATAAATTAATTGCCAGCAGAGTGGTAACTGCAGTAACACAGACAATAGGCAATGAAGCCATTAATTAAACTGGTGGCAGTAGGAAGCAAAATGGAGAGGAAAAAAAACCCAACAATATTAGATCAAACTCACCCAGATTTTGTCTAAGGGTATTTAATACTGAAAACACCAGAAATTCTTCCTACATCACTGTTTCCATTATGGAGTAATAAAACCAGGACTACAAATCAATTAAGTAATAAGTCATCATCCATCCATTAATCATTAAAAAAGAAATGAAGGAATAGATTGGTAGCACTTGCTATCTGGAAGTTACATGAGTGTAAGGAAGAGATTAGTGGTGATTTTATAACTTCTTACCATTAAAACAAAGCAGGAAGATTGGGAGAATTTCTGGTGTGTGGAGGGAGGATAACAGGTTAGGTTTGGAACATGCTGATCTTCACTCACGCCCTGAAGTTTCATGCAGAGACTTTCAATGTGGGTCTAAGATTTTCCAGGAAGGACTGAGGAGAAAGGCTACTTTATGTGGTCATTAAGAATATCATCATCATAGAGATGAAGTTTAAAGTAATGGGAGCAGGATCCTTGAGTACAAAGCAACTGAAGGACAGAGGAAAACTTTATTTCAAAGGATCTGTTTGTCACATCTCAGCTCCCAGGAAATACAACCAGAAATTGTAGATAATAATAATTTCCAGTTTCCCCCAGCCTCTTCCCCACACTCACCCCCTCCCTTGAACAACCCCATGTATTCTTTCTCAGGCAGGGGGACCCAAGCAGGGGCTGTGAGAAGGTATTGTTATCCTCTCTGACGTCAGCCTCATCATATATGCTCCTCACTATTCACAGGGACTCAAGATAAGCAAATGGAGAAAGCAGCAGAATGACTGATATCTGTTGGAGAAAAAACCTGGCTATAGTCACCACCACTATTTTACTTTCCCAATATAAATGTATATTTGATTCCTTAAACACCAGAAACAATGCAGTCAGCAGTAAGAGCAGCAGCAATCTCACCCAGACACGTAAAGCATTTTGTAAATCTGGCTAATTATTGTCAGTTGAAGTACTCTTATAATTTTATTCATTGCCAGTGTGCGGCTTGGCAAAATGAAAGAGTTCATCCAAGTTAGTAGTAGAGCTGGGATGAGGTCTTTAGACCTCTAGGCCCAGCTTCTCAGCTCAGAAAGAGCTGTTGGCAACAATTTCAGACTGTTATCCTTTCTCTCCCTTTGTCAGTAAATAAGATCTCGTCTACCACACTGGGCTTTATCTTGAACTCCTGCTGGAAGCCAAGGGCCTATCAGAGACTGATTGTTCTGCTTCCCTTGTCAGATTTGCACCAGCCAGTGTCAGGGCTTGTGCAGAGAGTATATAATAGCATCCCTAATAATGTCATGACAATGAGGATTTTGTTTCAGTTGAAAGGCTTATTTGTCCTGTGTCTCAATCTAGACCTCACAGGGAAACCTGGTGACAGAGAGAGGGCTAGGAGAAGGCTATAAAATACTCAGAGGTGCAGGGTGGCAAGTGGCCCAAGGCTCTTAGCTGCTGCAGAAAACAGACCTAGAACTTCATTCTGGGCCTTGGGCCTTCGGCTTGAGCAGAAAGAGGTATTGGTTTAGGTAGTCAGAATGAGCTATTGTCCTCTGAGCAAGACAAGAAAGTCTGAATTTGGATTCTAGAAAGGGATACCACTCCCACTGGAAAAAAAAGAAGCTCCATTGAAGCAGTAGCTGTGTTTTTCACTCCTGTACCCTCAGGGCCTAGAAGAGTACTGGGCATGTGTAGATGCACAATAAATATTTAATTTAAATACATGAATGAATGAAAAAAGATTTGAATATGAATCCAAAATCTTAGCATTTTATTGATAAACTCAGCTTGTCCAGTGGAAAACTCTCTCTAGCTTTCACAGGAAGAATTTATTTTGTGTAACGTTCTAGGCAATGAGCCAAAACCTCACAAATATTGGTGTTTTTTTTTTAAAAAAGCTCTTGTGCCCATTTCTTTCTTTTTTTTTTCTCTAGACCTAGTCTTCCATATTGAACGTTTTGTGATTTTTCTCTCCTGATCTAATAATAATCATAAATTCTCATTTTTCCTCTTTGTCACTGGGTTGCTGCCCCAGTCTGAACCTCTGATAACTTGGATTTCCATTTTCGTACTAATCTCCACTTCATGTGACATCAGTGGGTGTAGTCCTTATGGAAAATGTGTATGTTCATGGCATATGTGTACATACGTTTACATGTATGTAGGCAATTTTAACTGCCTGGAGGGGAAAAAAAAAACTAAAGAGGGCAATGGAAACTGATTGACATGTAAGTGAAATAAATGATCAGGCACTTCTCAGCTTGTCACTAGATCCATTATAAGTACTAGGCAGGAGATCAGGTCTCATTGAAACCAAGCCCCAAATTGGCCCTAAGGTGGATCTCTCAATTCAAGGTAATGGTTGGCCTTCGAAAAACACACATATGGTGAACCCACTAACTCTCAGCAGCTAGAAGGTCACTGTAAAATATGAAACTGGGCACCCTGGAAGACAACCAATCCCTGGCTGTAAACAGTACTTTCATTTGAGGAAGACATTGGGGGTAGCAGGTGCCACAACCCATTCCCCTGGTCCAGACTGAGCCTAGCTCCTTACACTGCCTAGCTCAGAAACCAGAATCATGAACTCCCAACCTTCCTCCCAGCTTCTCTCACCATCTCTAGAAATTTCTGAGGAAGAGAAATTGCTATTAAGTTAGATCACTTATTGGCAAATGGGCAAGAACTGAAGGAGCAGACAAGTGTCAGAAGTCATGAACAATCTATTGGTCAGCAACACAGGTGACAAAACACTGGAATGTGAACCAAAAAGTGCCCCCTGAAGTATTTTATATAGTTGTGTAAATTAAACAGAACTGAGTTTTCTTTGTTTTATCTTATATAGAATACAGAATAATGTTCAAATTTCTTTCTTTTCATGTTCAAGTTTCTTTCTCTCTCTCTCTCTCTCTCTCTCTCTCTCTCTCTCTCTCTCTCTCTCTCTCTCTCTTTCTTTCTCTCTGTCCTCCTACCTGTAGTATTAATAATGGCAGCTAACACTGTCCTAATCCTCTTAAATACATTATCTCACTATTTCATTTTATTTTCACAATTATCTCTAGGGGGTAGGTACAATTAATATTGTCACTAGCTTTTAGAGGATGAATCTGATGCTTTGAGTGGTGAAAAAGTTTTTTCTGGCTCATACAGCTACTGAGTGACAGACAGAATTTGAAGCAAGGCTTTCTAACCTCAGAGCCAAATATGTTAAGCAATACACTATTATAAGTGTGTTCCTTCTTTTGACTCTTTTACATAAGTAACAATTTTATAAAGCCTTAAGCTGATGTAGTGACAATGGAAGTGAATAATTTTGTTAAAAGTTTTGGATTCTCTCATGAAAGATGGGACTTAATAACAACTGCCACACCCCTTTATCTATGTCAGAAAAGCTCAAGAGATAAGTATATTGTAGTATATTTTATACTTTTATTAAGTAACAAATCATATTATATGTGTTATTAAGCTATGAATAGATAATGATGGCTTTTACTGTGGAAACTTTTGATAGATGTATAGTACAGGTATCTCATATACACAATTGCATTAAGTTCACATATATTCTTCTGAAATATGTGACATACTCAGGAATATACCCCCTGTGTAACTGAGGTGAAGGATATTTGAGGCAAGGCCTTGGTATATATTTATTTCCATGAGGGAACTGAGATTAAAATAAAGAGAAGTGTAGGGTCCAGGTGTACTTGATGGAGTAAGCTGTGCCTGGTTGAGGAATGAGTATCTACCACTGTCTCAGGTGTGGGTGGGGACACAACAGGTTCTAAAATGTGATGTTTCCAATTATCTTTGCCAGCTACCTACCGGTGTTTGCTAGTGCAGATGGGAGAATTGAGGTCTCAGTGTTTTCCAGGATACAAGGCTATATAAGTTTATGATTCCTGGAACAGATCCAAAACTGTCAGGTTGTTTCCATTTCTTTATCTATATAGACATTAAATGACAGAAAGCTATAGACTATTCATTAATCACCGATTGGCAACTTTTCTAGAGTACAGTAAGTTCTCACTTAAGTTCCTGCAGCATCTCATCAATGTTATAGCAAAACAACATTTAACGAAATGATGTTATTCAAGGACCTGCTGTACCAGTTCCCTATATGCTATGATTGTCTGGCTATAATTTGCTCATAAGTCTATTTCAGGCCTAGCCACTTTTCACACACTACTATTAGGCAGGATCTTGTCAAAATGGAGACCCTCAGACAAAGCTATATATAGTGGGGTAACTAACTTCTCATCCCACCTAACACTCTCATAACTATGCCATACCACACTAGGCCGGCTCCTGTCCAGCCCAGAGCACCTTCTTTAACATAGCCTTTCAAGGACCTTGTCTACTGATTAGGATAACCCCACATATCACCTTCTCAGACCAAGGTCCAAACCATTACAGTGCATACTCCAAAGCAATCCTCCTGGTACTCCCTCATGTTGTAACTTGGTCACAGAACAAGCCACAACCCAACTGTGCATGGGTTAAGAGTTTTCTTTTTGAGGTTACATCTTAGCTGTGATACATACTGAATAAGTCTGCTCTTCACTAGAGTGTACCCTACAATTATGCAGCCTTGACACTTACCTCCATGACCTACTTAACCACCTTTTGCTCTGTGAGGTAGCCTTTGCTCAGATTGGAGCTCTTACTGAACTTTCCAATGCAGTGAAACCAGCTCTACCTGGTCTGTCACTATGCTGTCACTCCAAAACATTATGAGGCCAGTACTGACCACCCAGCCACCACACCCCACAGAACAACCAGACCAGGGACTCTCGCACTGCTAGGTGCACTATGAGGCTGACCTCACCAGCTCTCACTTTTACCAGAGTTTATACTGTCATTTTGCTCAAAGTAAGGCAACCCTCTCCCAGACAAGGGTCCACTTTTCACTGTACACCCAGTGAAGCAACTTTCCAGTGCCCCTAATCAGTGCTATGTTATCCAGAAGGAGAGGTAAAACATGTTTAGGGCACAGCACTGCAAGGGCACACACCAAATAACTTCTTAAAGAGTTAGAAATGAAGTAGTTATAATAAGAAAAATCAGAATGTGGTTGAGCTTTTTTTTTTTTTACACTTCTATGGTTTAGAATTGTTTTCATTGGAATTACAGAGAAGAGAGTAGACATCAAAATATTTTCAATGGTTAGGGCTTTCAAAGGCCCTATTTTGGCCCTGCAGTCTCTGTTTCATCATACACACTGAGGCAGCTATCTTCCAGTATCCAAAATGTCTCACACTGTTGGCCAATTCTTGCTTAGAATAGTAACCCTACAACTAGAACCAGAATAATCATCCAGAATATGCGGGTATGGCCATGCCAGATGTTAAAATATTGAAATACTTCCAAGACTGTTGACAAATAGCCACTCTCTTTAACTGTCTTCCCTGCTCCTTTTGTATCCCACCATCACCAGAGCTTCCTACAACCTTAATAATTCCTGGACCTTTTCATAATCTAACAACTGAGACATAATGCCTGCTCCAGCATCTTGTTCCAATGTTTTTACTGATTGGCCAGTGTCCATACAGAATCTGGTGTTACAAATTTTGAATATCATCCTCTCCTGTAATCACTGTATCAAATATTATTACATAGTTCTCTAGGGCTCATTACCTAAATGCACATGCCACTAGACAAATATCTTTCGAACCAGCAAGGACTCCAACATTTGGTATGTACCATACACCAACCACTAGTGAACACCACCAAACCTTATACTTAAATGTTCCTTTTGCCTTAAGATAACCCATGAGCAGACTGCACCTCAACCAAGCTCTTCATGAAGCAGCCCTCCAGATACTTGCAAATCTCCATGTATAACAAGCAGGTTATAACCATGCCTCCTATTCATCTATTGACTTGACCTATACCCTGGACAACTCATGCTTTGGGCCATGCACACTGCTCTAACATTAGGAAATGACTGACAAGACCAGTTCTACATAGCTAGTGCCAGTCTTTTGCAAACTGAAGCCACCCGTGACCTAATCAGAGTCCACTTAAGATATGGGTTCCACACCACCTCTTTACAAAGTATTAGGCAAAACTTGATGGAACCAAGATCCATAAAACCATTCCTGACAACTTGAGGGACTTATTCAGAATCAGGTCTAAAACTTCTCTCCCCCAACCATAAATCACTACCCCTAATAGGCCTGTGAAACTCAAGATATTGAAGGAGCAGATTACACAGGATGATGTAATCTCTGACTAGACAAGGATCCACATCAATGCTGACCAAACAATCACACACACACACACACACACAATCACTCCTCACATCCTGAAGGAAATCCCAACTAGGCCAGAAAACGAACATCAACCTGCAAACCAGAGGCAAATTCTGAGAGACCAAGGAATCTTGTAGAAGCCACTAAGATGAGCAGAGCCCACACAAGTGCCCTTCACTTTATGAGACAACTTGTGAACAGACCAGGCACATGGCCCTACTTTCACATTCATTTCTTCTCTCTCTCTCTCTCTCTCTCTCTCTCTCTCTCTCTCTCTCTCTCTCTCTCTCTCTCTCTCTCTCTCTCTCTCTCCCCTTCCTCTCCTCTTCCTTTCCCTCCCCTCTTTCTACTCCTTTTTCTTCTTTCCCCTTTGCTCCCATTTTCTGTCCTACATTTTTTTCTTTCTCTTTCAGTCAAGTAAGTGCTATATTATTTAATTGCTTAATAGTTTTAATGTGTCCTCAGTCACATTTAGGCCAGAGGAAAACTTGGGAAATATCTTAGACAATAAAGTCTTATCCCCCTTGTCGCCCAGGCATGGCTGCTGTCAGAGACTGGGACTACTGAATGAAAATCTGTTCATGGAGTTTTGACTTCTGGAACTAGAATCATTGTAGAACAAAATGTCCTTTCTCTAGCAAGCAGGATCCCCAAACCAGCTGCTGGTGACCTAAGATCAGTCTTCAAATGAAGGTTTATGTGTCATGGGAGAGACTTATGTTATGGGAGGGACTAGAAGGGACCTTGAATAAAAAAATCAAGTAGATGAAATCTTCTGTGCCTCTTATTATACTATATAACTCCTGCTGTACCACTCCTTGCTATACCATATTAGGAAAAGTATTTGTTTAAAAAATCGTTCATATGTAGGTTTATTGTCAGTCTTTTAAATTAGAGATTTAAACCACAATTCATTGTTCCTCATGTCCCTTGAACTCCTTTCTGCCAATTTCTCTCCTTTTTATTACATTCTATCTGTTGGTTTTGGTCTCACATGCAGTAATACCATTATACTCAATCTCACTTATCCCTCCCACCTATATTTACAGTGTCATTCATTTGGTGTGTATATTTTAAGTCATTTTTCTCTGTTTATATACATATATAGGGGCCTATATAAATATGGAATATTATGTTTTGTGTGGATTCTTCTATATATGCTATGCAGTACATATCATTCTACAACTTGCTTTTTCAATCCACATTATCTTGAAGATCTTGTCATGTACATACAGACTGAGTTAATTTATATAAAGTGCTACATAGTGCAGCATATTTGGATATATCTCAACTTACATAGTCACTTCTTTATTAATAGCTATTTAGGTTGCTTCCAATGTTTTCCTTTGCAAACTGTGTCAGAGAAAGCCTTAGTTTATTGCTCCTTGTGTAATTGAGCTGGAGTTTTTATAGGGTGGATATTCAGAATGGAACCACTGGATAATAGTGCACTGCCCCTCCCTTTCATTGTAATAAATACTGCAAAATTGAGCTCTTAAGTGGCTTTTTGAAATTCCATTTCCACTACAGTATATGAATGTGTATGTTTCCCCAATCTTCTGTAAATATTTCAAGTTTGTATTGTGAAACTTTTGAAACATAAAAAATGTAGTAGTACATTGAATATCTATATAATTATACCTAGATTCAATAATTGTTAGCATTTGCAATTTTGTTGTGTCTGTCTATCTATCTAATCATCTATCTTTTGTGCTGATCCATTTCAATGTAAGTTGTATTATGACTCTTGACCCTTAAATATGTAGCAAGCATCTCCTAAAAAATACTCTCTCCTATATACATGCAATTTACTTTTATAGAATAACTTGTCATATCTATAAAAAATAACAATTATTTTCTATACCTTATATTATTTAATATCCAGTTCACATTCGAATTTCCCTAGGTGTCTCAAAATGTCTTTTATAATGTTTTATTTTGGCAACCAGGATTCAGTCAAGTTTAACTAATTGCATTTTTAATTGATATATGATTGAAATACCAAAAAAGTACCATTTTATATTGAATGATTCAGATGGTTCCATAAAGTAGTGGTTAGCACATCTGCTTTACACACAGAATGTCCTGTGTTCAAGCCCCAGTAGAGCTACCGTCCATACCCTGGTTGCGTCAGGCCCTGGGCGGCATAGGCCCTGGGAGCACCATGCCCTGAGTGTGTGCCACAAGCGCATGGGAGGAGACACCATGCCTTCAGAGATCCTGTTCTTAAGGGGAGACAGCAACATCTGTAGGTCAGGGGTGGAAGTGGGGGAGGGATGTTGGGGAGACTTTTTAAAATAAATAAATTGAATGATTCACTGGTTTTTAGTAAAGTCATTAGACTATGCAACCATCACCACTGTCTTACTCCAGAACACTTTTATCACCCCCAAAACAAATCTTGTACCTATTAGCAGTCACTTCTCATTCCTTCTACCCATAGTCTCTGCTTTCCATCTCTATAAATTTGCTTCTTCTGGACAGTTCATGTAAAAGGATTCATACAGTTGTAACCTTTTGTATTTGGCTTCTTTTGATTAGCCATAATGTTCTCAAGATTCATACATATTGTAGCATATATGAGTACTATATTTCTTTCTGTGGCTGAATAATATTCCATTATATGAATATTTCACATTTTGTTTATCCATTTGTCCATTGATGGACATTAAGGTTGTTTCCATTTGGGGGCTTTTATAAATAATGTTTCTGTGAACATTCTCATACAAATTTTTGTGTGGGTGTAAGTTTTCATTTCTCTTGCATATATGTATCTAGGAGCAGAATTGTTGAGTTATATGATGACTCTATGTTTCACATTTTTAGGCACAGTCAAACTGTTTTTCACAGTAGCTGAACCATTTTTACATTACCATCAGCAATATATGATGGTTTCAATTTTTCCAAAGACTTGCCAACATTTGTTATTTTTCTTTTTTAAAAAAATTATAGCCATCCTCTTGAGCATGAGCTAGTGGCATCTAACTGTGGTTTTGGTTTGACTTTCCCTAATGATATTGAGCATTTTTGTGTGTTTTTTTGTCATTTGCATATCTTCTTTAAAGAAATGTGTTTAAATCTTCTACCATTTTAAATGACTTTTCTTTTTATTATTGAGTAGTAAGAACTCCTTATATATTCTAGATAAAAGTACCTCTTCAAATACATGATTTACAGATATTTTCTCCTATGCATTGTCTTTTTACTTTCTTGACAGTATTCTTTGACACATAAAGTTTTTTTTTTGTGAAGTTCAGTTTATTCTCTTCCTTCAGGTGCTCATACTTTTGGTTTTATATCTAAAAAAGTTAGTTCAAACACATGAATATTTATTTCTGTGTTTTCTTCTGAGTTTTGTAGTTTTAGCTCTTATATTTAGGTCTTTGAACCATTTTGAGTTAAAGCTTTATTTGATGAAATGTTGGGGACAGAATTCATTCTATTGCATGTGAATATCCATTTGTCCTGGTGCCATTTGTTGAAGAGAATGTTCTTTTCTCTTTAAATAGTCTTGGAATCTCAGTTCTTTGATCTATGTCTTCCAGTACCATGCTGTCTTGATTACTGTGAATTGTAGCAAGTTTTAAAACTGAGAAGTGTGAATCTTCCAACTTCTTTTTTAAGATTGTTTTGGTCCAGTTTTATTTTTTTTATATGTATCTATCCAGATTTCCCAACACAATTTATTAAATAGACTGTCTTTACCCCATTGTATGTTCTTGCCTCCTTTGTCATAGATTAAATTACTCTATACACATAGATTTATTTCTGGGTTCTCTATTTTGTGCCATTAAACTAGATGTATTTTTATGTAGTTACCATGCTCCTTTGATTATTTTAGCCTTGTAGTATAGTATGATATGAAGTAGCATGATACCTCCAACGTTGTTCTTTCTCAAGATTTTTTGTTGTTGTTATTTGGGCTCTTTTCTGGTTCTATAAAAATGTTAGGATTATTTGTTCTAGTTCTCTGAAAAATGCCATTGATATTTTGTTAGGGGTTACTTTGAATCTACAGATTGCTTTGGGTATTATGGACATTTTAACAATGTTAATTCTTCATATCCATGAGCAGAGTAAATGCTTTCATTTATTTGTATCTTTTTCAATTTCTTTCTTCAGTGTCTTATAATTTTCGAGTAAAGGTCTGTTACCACCTTGGTTAAATTTATTCTTAGATGTTTTTTTTTTCTTTTGGTGTAGTGTAAATGGAATTGTTTTCTTAATTTTTTCTTTCTGATAGTTTGTTATTAGTGTATAAAACTGCAATCAATTTCTGAATATTAATTTTGCATTCTGCTACTTTACTGAATTCATTGATCAGTTCTAACAGTTTTTTTGGTAGAATCTTTAGAGTTCTCTCTATATATAGTATCAGTGTCTTCTGCAAATAACAACAGTTTTACTTCTTCCTTTCAAATTTGGATTCTTTTTATTTCTTTTTCTTGTCTGATTGCTGTGGCTAGGACTTCCAATACTATGTTGAATAAAATTAGTGAAAGTGGACATCTTTGTCTCATTTCTGATATAAGGAAAATACTTTTAGATTTTCACCTTTAAGTATAATGTTGGTTGTGGCTTTGTTATATGTGACCTTTATTAGGTTGAAATATGTTCCCTCTGTTCCCACTTTGCTGAGATTTTTTATCATAAATAGATACTGGATTTTGTCAAATGCTTTTCTGTGCCTATTGATATGAACATATGATATTTATCCTTCATTTTGTTTATGTGACATATTACATTAATTCATTTGCAGATAGTGAACCAAACCTGCATCCCAGGAATAAATCCCATTTGATCATGGTGTATGATATTTTTAAAGTATTACTGAATTTGGTTTGCTAATATTTAATTAAATACATTTGCATCTATGATCATCATGGACATCTGTCTATAATTTTCTTTTTTTTAAATGTATTTGTCTGGTTTTGGAATTAGGGTACTGATAGCCTTGTAAAATTAGCTTGGGAACTCTCCCTCCTCTTGAAATTGTTAGAATAGTTTTAGAAGGATAAGCATTACTTCTTTGAATTTTTGGTAAAATTCACCTGTGAAGCCATGCAGTACAGGACTGTTGCTTTTTGGGGAGATTTTTGAATACTGATTCAATTTCGTCTGTAGTAATCAGTCTGTTCAAATTTTCTGTTTCTTCTTGATTCAGTCTTGGAAGATTGCATGTTTCTAGGAATTTATCCATTTCTTCTAGATTGTCCAATTTGTTGTCATATAATTGCTCATAGTATTTCTTCTTATACTCTTTTGAATTTGTGTGGTGTCAGTTGTCACTTCTCTTTCATTTCAGATTTTATTTGAGTCCTCTCTTTCTTGATGAGTCTGGTTAAAAGTTTATCGATTGTGTTTATCTTTTCAAAGATTCAACTTGGTTTTATTGATCTTTTGTAATTTTTTTAGACTATTTTGTTTATCTGCTCTGGTTTTTATTATTTCCTCCCTTCTACTCAGTTTGGGCTTTGTTTGCTGTTCTTTTCCTAGTTCCTTTAGATGTGAGGTTAGATTGTTTAATTGAGATTTTTCTTGTTCCTTGAGGTAAGCCTGTATTGCTATGAATTTCCTTCTTAGGGCTGCTTTCACTGTGTCCCATAGACTTTGAATCATTGTGTTTTTGTTTTCATTTGTCTCAAGGTACTTATGATTTCTTCCCTGATCTCATTGTTAACCCATTCATTGTTTAGTAGCATGTTATTTAGCTTCTATATGTTTGTATTTTTTCTTTCTCTTTCTTGTAATTGATTTCTATTTTCATACCATTGTGGTTAGAGAAGGCACTTGATATGATTTCAATCTTCTTAAATTTGTTGAGGCTTGTTTTGTGTCCTAACATGTGGTCTATCTTGGAAAATGGTCAATGTGCACTTGGAAACAATGCATATTCTGCTGCTTTGGAGTGAAATGCTCTAAAATATCAATTAAATACATCTAGAGTAATGTATCATTTAAGGCTACTATTTCCTTGTTGATTTTCTGTCTGGAAGATGTCTATTGTTGTCAATGGGTTGTTAAATTATGCTACTATGAATGTATTACTGGCAATCTTTTTCTATTGGTAATATTTGATTTATATATTTAGGTGTTCTTTTGTTGAGTTTATAAATGTTTACTAGGTTTATATCCTCTTATTGGATTAATCTTTTTATCATTATGTAATGTCTCCCTTCATCTCTTATTATAGCTTTTGTTTTAAAGCCTACTTGTTTCTGATGTAAGTATTATTATCCAGTTTCTTTTCTTTGTTTCTTATCACATGACATACCTTAGTTTCATTCCCTTAGTTTCAATCTCTGTGTGCTTTTCAATCTGAAGTAGGCCTCTTGTAGACAGCATATGTATGGATCTTGTTTTCTTATCCATTCAGCTCTGCTATGTCTTTTTATTGGAGCATTTAATCCATTTACACTTAAAGTGATTACTGATAGGTACATAGGTATTGCCATTTTATTATTAATATTTATATTTTCCTCCCCCCTTTTTATCTTAAAGAGGTCTCTTTAACATTTCTTGTAATACTAGTTTGGAGTGATGAACTTCTTTAGCTTTTTCTTCTCTAGGAAGCTTTTTATCTCTCCTTCAAATTTAAATGATAGCCCTGCTGAGTAGAATAGTCTTGGTTGTAGGTCCTTGTTTTTCATTACTCTGAATATTCTGTGCCAATTCCTTCTGACCTGCAAAGTTTCTGTTGAGAAATTAGCTGACAGTCTTATGATAGCAAACTTGTAGGTAACTAACTGCTTTGTTCTTGCTACTTTTAGGATTCTGTCTCTCTGTCTTTAACCTTTGACATTTTAATTATGATATGTCTTAGTGTGGGTCTCTTTAGATTCATCTTGTTTGCCACCTAAGCCAGGAGTTCGAGGTGTGTCTCTTGTATGGGTTGTGTGTGTCCTCCTGTTATAGTTGAGACTTGATTGCTGTTTGCACATCAGTGAGAGGGATTAACCTTCAGGCTGATTTTTTGTGAGGACTGGCTGTTAAGGTGATAAACCTATGGATCAGGATTCACTTTAGCAGAGCGCTGGTGCTGCCCAGTCTGCCCTTTGGGTGTTTCCTTCTAGGATGCAGCCCTGGGTATTGCTCCAGCTTCAGTCAAAACTGGTGCTGGCCCAAGGGCCTCCTAGGAGGAGCCCCAGCCACCCACCAAGTTCAGCTATATCCTATTCACTGCCCAGGGCCACCTAGCAAGGGTCACCTAGCAATCTACAAATGGAAGCTACTCATGCTGGGCTTAGAGGTGCCTTAAGAGGCCAAACTGCAATCTGAGGCTGGCTGTT
Source organism: Macroglossus sobrinus (assembly GCA_004027375.1). NCBI lineage: Eukaryota > Metazoa > Chordata > Mammalia > Chiroptera > Pteropodidae > Macroglossus > Macroglossus sobrinus. Next base: position 131,358 of record PVKZ01002417.1, read on the forward strand.
GTTAGTGCTGAGCTTGGGGCTGCTCAGCAAGAGGTACAGGGCATGTGGAGGCCAGATTCTGCTTCTTGGGTTTTTGAACCTTTGTGAGATTTGAGGAAAGTCAACAGCATGAACCAAGACAGCCCATTTGTATGGAACAAGTAACTTGAGATGGCTTGGGTGGGCCTGGAAGTTGGGAGGGGCGTAGTCTCAAGGAATCACCTAGGTTGGGTGACCTGTGTTAGCCATATTGATTGAGACTCAGATATGGCTGCCACTTGGGTTTGCACACTGGGTGGGGATAGGGCTCTACAAAGGAACAATGAATTCTGCCAGCAGTTCTGTCTGGGAGTAAGCTATTCCTCTGTCTCTCACCCTGAAGCCAGACAATTCTGTTCTTCTTCATATGTCCCTGACACTCCTTGAGCAGCTAGCTGCTCTAGCATTGGAGCTCAGAGCGAGTGAGTTTGTCAGCAAGTAAGTCTGCATGAGGGCTCTTTAAGACAGTGGTCCCCAACCTTTTTGGCTCTAGGGACTGGTGCTCCTATGAGAATCTAATGCTTGATGATTTGAGATGAAGCTGAGGCAGTGATGCTAGCACTGGGGAGTGACTACAAATACAGATGAAACTTCACTGCCTCGCCCACCACTCACCTCCTGCTGTGCAACCCAGTTCCTAGCAGGCATGGAATCATACCAGTCCACAGCCCAGGGGTTAGGGACCCCTGCTTTAAGAGGAACATCTGCAACTCCTGCAGTCTTTTATCTCACTCAGCAACAATCCCTGCTGTTTGCGGGGATTCTCTTCCCACACTAGAACTCTGGGCTGGGGAGACCAGTGTGGGACCGGGACCCCTTTCTTTTCCAGGGAGACCTCTATAGCCAAGCTATCCCTCTGGATTAATCACCACACACAGATGTGGGACTAGCCCGTTTTGTGTCTCTGCCCCTATTACTAGTCTTGAGATGGCCTCTTCTGTGTGTCCTCAGCTTAGGACTTCTATTCAGCCAGAACTCAGGTAGCTCCCAATGATGGTTGTTCTGTAGTTTAGTTGTAGTTTATATGTGGCCATGAGAGGTAGCAAACACAGTGTCTTCCTACTATGCCATCTTGACTAGTAGTAAGTGTGTTATTTATATAAACTGATAACCAACTGTCCTGATGCAATGTTTTGAATAGTCAGACTTTTCACTGATTTGAGGTTCCACTTTTCTCATATACTAAATTCCCGTATATACATGAATCAGTTTCTAGACTTTTCATTATGCTCTGTTGACTTATTTTTGTTTAGTCTTATGCAAATGCATTTTTCAGTTACTCAGATGTATCCCATGTTTTGATATGTATCAGGGTAAGTATGTTGTCTATTTCTTTTTAAAATTATCTTGGCTATTCTTGCATGTTTACATTATTTTTAAGTTTTAAATCAGCTACTCAAATTTTATAAAATGTCTTTAGGGTTTAGATTGTCATTGTGTTGATCTTATAAGATTAATTTCATGTGAATTTGTATCCTTAATATCATATCTTCCATCCATAAACAGGTGTTCTTTTATGTGTTCAGTGCATTTTTATAGCTTTTTTCATAAAAATTTTGACCATTTTTTGGGTCAGATTTATTTCTATGTATTTTAGACACTTCTTTTTGATATCATAAATGTGATTTTTTTTCTCTTACTTTTTTCAATTGGTTATTGCTGTTGTGTAGAAAGTTATTAATTTTGGTTTGTGAACCCTACATCCAAGACACTGTAAAAAGTGCTATGAACTCTAAATGATTTGTCACTTCATTTTGAAACTTAATTTCTTTTTATCTCTTATTGATTTAGCTAGGCTATCTGGTACTATATAAAATAGTAATTGTTAATAACAATATTTTTTCTTTTATATTTTAATGTGAATTACTTTTAAATTTTCACCATTAAAGCATTCTTACTATAGGTCTCTAGTAGATAAGTTTCACCAAGAAATTCCTAATTTACTAGAAGATTTGAGAAATCAACAATGTATGTTTTACTCAGTGTATCTCAAAGCTTGAAAGCAAGTACCATCTTCATTAGAAAAGAATGCATAGGCATGAAGTCCTGGACTGTAGAATATTGGCTTGAGTTGATTAGAATTCTTGGCAGACAGATCCTGCAAATCGACCCTGCCAGACATCTATGGAAACTTCTAGAATTGAAAAACAATCTCAGAGGGAGAACTCTGTGCCATAAAAGCTCAGTCTCACCAGGAAACGGGATCTTGTTTGGGGGAAGAGAGGCAGAAGAGGCTGTCCTGGAGGAGTACAGGCCCAGCAGATAAGATTTCTGTTGCAGAACCTTTTGCCTTCCTGTCTTATGTTATCAAACCAATTGGGAACAGAAGAAAACTGTGGTTTGTTACACCTCTATCAAACTGTAGAGCTCTTGGATCAGGAAATTACCTTGCTTTTTTTTTCACTACCTCAAGCAAGAAAGGCCACTCGCTTGAAGTCTATCATCTTGTCATTGTGGCAACCACAGCTTAGGGGAAAGGGCTTTTCATGACATATTGTTTGCAGTGCTATATGACAGCTCCAACTCCTGCTACCTGAAAACAATTCTTGCTATTTAGCCTACCTAGCTTGGACAAACTGGTGGCTAAAGCTATGTGCCTAACAGGTACTTTCCTCAAAAAACCTCTCTCCCTCACACTTTTGGGAAATACCTGGAAAACAGAATGTTAACAAAGTATTCTTCAGTCAGGTCATGGTGGTGGGAAAGAGCTAGGTGTCCACAGACTTGGATTCTAACATTAACCTCTTCCCTCACTTGCTCTGTGAGCTGGGACAAATTACTTAATTTCCTTGTGCCTCAGTTTCCTTTCTGTCAGGTGAGGATAAAATAGTATCTATCTCAAAAGTCACTGTGGTATTTAAATGAGATATGTATAAAATGCTTAACAAAGACTCTAGCAATATTCAGTGTTCACAAAATATTATCTATTAGATTGAAGTACTGAATAGAACCATTAGCGAAAAACCTCAGAGTCAAAGGCAAGAGACACTATTCTTTTTTATATGCATTTCTCTCCAGTGACTTGCAAGCAAACACAAAAGAATTTGGACCAAACTAAAGAAAACCAAGATTCCCCAAAGAGGTCTTCAGTAGCCCCTTGCTTATAAATCAACCATCTTGTGTGGTAGGGTAGGCAAGTGAAACTGGACATTCATTGCAAAATCAGTGACTCCTAGACATGAAAAGAAGCTCCAGACCCCTCAATACTGCTAAAGATTAGATGGACTCTGAGACTGATTTAACCCTTGATTAACTCCATGGTTGTCTTGGCCTTGCAGGAAGGTTGTTGGCCAAGGGAAGAGCACAATTCCAGAACTGCTCTATATTACATACCCTTGCTATGTACCCTGAACTATACTAGTCTGTTTACTGCTCTGAACATCAGAGTGCCTTGGTTGTTTAAGCAGCAAACCAGATGATCTACTTTGGGCTCTGACATGCTTCTGCTTTGGCTAAATCATTCCCTCACTTTATATGGACAATTTCTTTTTTGCAAAAAGAGAATGACACTGTTACATCTCTTTCACCAGGACTTTGTAAGGAAGAATATTAGAGAATTTTAAAACAAAAAGAATAATAATAACAATTGTAGTAATAATGCTACCATTTAATAAGTACATAGTCTGTGTCAGTGAAAATACTCCTAAATACTCTACATACTTTGTCTCAGTTAATCTTCATAAGAATCCTGTGAGGTAGGTACTATTAACTTATCTATTTGATACATGAGAAAGTTGAAGCCCAGAGAAGTTAAATTACTTGCTCAGGGTCTCATAACCAGTATGTTAGAGTTTCTGTTTGTATTGCAAATGAGATTTTTTTCTATCAGATATCCTAACAAGTTATTACTGAAGTCTAGGAAAGCTATTGATTTTCATAGGTTGATATATTATCTAAGCACCACAATGGACTTTCATATTAGTTCTAATATATATCAGCTGATTATCTTGGATTTCTGTATAGCCACATTGTTTGTAAATAACAGCAGTTTTGTCTTTGGTTTTCCAATTTTATTTTCTTATTTATTTTTCTTACCTAATTGCATTGATTGGGGCATCAGAGTGTTAAACAGTAAGTAGTAATAGTGGCTATCTTTGTCTTTTAACTCATCTTAATGTTTTCTCAAAGATGATTACAGATAACAAAAATTCTTGCAAGTAAACACCAAAATAGATATGACATGGTCAAAGGAGTCAAGTGAAGAGTAGTGAAGACTCCTCTAAAAAGAGTACTATGGATAACAACTAATGTTTATTGAATACTTGATATTTCCTGTAAGCACCTTTATATATTTTACATAATTTAATCCTCATACCATTATTATGAGGAAGGTACTATTATTTTCCTCATATTTATAAATAAGGAAAGTGAAGCTCAGAGAGATTAAATAATTTTCTCAAGATTAATTTTCTCATGATGGAACCAAAAAAAATCTAAACCTAAGCTGTCTGACTCCAAAGCTTGTGCTCAAAGCCAAAATTATTTCCTGGCAGTTTTCTAAATGTTTGTTGAGGGAGTTATATTCTATTCTTTGTGTGCTGTAGGTTTTTAATCATGGATGGGTATTAAATTTTGTCAGATGTCTTTTGCTACATTTCTTGAAATGATTGTATGATTTGACTCTTTTAATCTGTCACTGTGGTAAATTACATTAATAAATTTGTTAATGTTGAACTATCCTTCGGTTCCTGAGATATACCCTACATGGGAAAATATATCATTTTAATAAACTGCTAGATTCCATTTGTTTTGGGATTTTTATATTTATATTTATAAGTGAGATTAGTCTATTATTTTCTTTTCTTTTCTTCTCCTGTTTGTCCAATTTATGGAAGCAGTTCATCTTTTCTATACTATGTAACCATTTCTATAAAATGGGAGTTGTCTGATTTAAAGGTTTGGAAGGATAAAACTATCCTGCCAATTTGTTCTATGATTTTTGTCTATGATCTTTCTACTTCTTGCTGGGTAAGTTTTAGTAATGTGTCTTTTCCTGGAATTGTCCCATTGAAACATATTAGTGTAAAATTTTGTGTAGCATTCTTGTTTGTAATATTACCTTGGTATCTGTATTTATTACCCTATTTGGCTCCCCAGTGGCATTTATTTACATTTTCTTACTTTTTTATTAGTAGTTACTGAAGATTTGACTTTAAAAATGTTTTGACTTTATAAATCAACTGTTTTGTTCTTTTTATTTTACTATTTTCTGATTATATCTTTATCAATCTTTTCTCTATACTTTCCATGGATTTGTTTTACTGTGTTTTTTATAACTTCTGTCATTGATAGCTTAATTCATTTATTTTCCATTTGTTTTTTATTTTCTAATAAGTGAATTTAAGGCCATATGTTATTCTCTTAATATTGCCTTGACTGCATCCAACAGGTTTTAATGTGTACTGCTCTCATCATCATTTAGATCTAAAGCATTTCTAGTATCAATTTAAATTCTTCTTTTATTTAAGAGTTATTTAGAAGTGTGTTTGTGTTTTTAATTTATTTGTATTGGGCCTGTGTGATGGGAGTTGGGTAGTTAGTTGACATTTTATTGCTGATTTCTAATTGTTTTTGAGTCCTGCATGACTAGATTTTGAATCTATATTCTCAATCAATACAAACAGTAATTGTCTGTCTAATGTGTGTCTGTATGTTTCCCAACCTGGAGGCTGAGTGATATTGGCTTTTTTATATTCAACATTATCTATGAATGAACATTTGGGAATATGAGAAATGACACTGAAAGTCAGCTCCAAAAAGTCAGTCGATCCACTGAGAGAGGAGTAGTTCATTTGCTAAAGAGTTCCTCTTCAATGTTGGAGAGAAAATATTTGCCTTATAAATATTTGCCAAGCATGTCGACTCATCTAGTTCTAGCAGTTTGTAGCTACCCTGAAGAGTTCTGGCTAGTTGGTTATGGGCTCATCCCATAGGTCATATAGGATTGAGGAAGTAGAATCTTCAAAGTCTTGTCCTGGGGAAAAAATAATTCATCAGTCCAAGGAGATTGGACTTTTGGTTAATTTTTATTCTATTCAACAGCACTGCCGTCTGGCTTTTCAAATTTAGTGTCCATAGCCAAGGGTGTAATTTGTATATTACCTTATAACCTATGATATTTCTTTGCTTATGTTCATAACTCGTGTAGTTGTCTTGTCTCCCCACTTATATTTTAAGCTTCCTGAAGTCAGGGACTGCATCTTACCTAACTCCACAGTAGTTCCTCAAGTACTTAGTATAGAGCTAAGCAAAACAAATGCATCAGTAAATACTTGTTGAAAGAATGGAATGGATGGCTAAAAACCACATATTCTTAGCAAAATAAAACAAAACTAAAACTAAATACATCATTTTCCTCCTTAATAGTCTGGATGGGTGTTTCATCTCACTTATTTTTTACTTTTTTCATTAAGTTTATTGGGGTAACATTGGTTAATACAATTATATAATTTTCAGGTGTACATTATAATTTGACATCTGTATATTCTATTGTGTGTTTACCACCCAAAGTCCAGTTTCCTTCAGCTACCATATATTTGACTCCCTATAACCCCCTATATTTGACCCCCTATAACCATCTACCTACCCTCTTCTCCCCCACCACCTACCCTCTGGTAACCACTAGTCTATAGTCCATGTCCCTGAGTCTCTGTTTGTCCTGTTCAATTGTTGCTTTTAGGTTTATATCCCACAATTAAGTGATTTTATGTGATTATCAACTTTTTCCATCAGGCTAATTTCTCTTAGCATGATTATATCGAGGTTCATCCATGTTGTTGCAAATGGCAGTATTTCATCTCTTTTTATGGCTGAGTAATATTCCATTGTATATACGTACCACAGCTTCTTTAGCCAATCATCTATGGTAGGACATTTCGGTTGCTTCCATGCCTTGGCCAATGTGAATAATGCTACCATGAACATTGGTGTACAAATATTTTTTTGGATATGGGTTTTTAAGTCTTTGGGGTAAATACTCAGTAGAAGGATTGCTGGATCATATGGTAGATCCAGTCTTAGTTTTTTTAGGAACCTCCATACTGTTTTCCATAGCAACTGTACCAGTTTGCAGTCTCAACAGCAGTATATGAGGGTTCTTCATCTCGCTTTATACCCTATCTATAAGATTACAATCTCACTGCCTTGTGACACAGGTCTTTATATCATCCCAAGATAGGGGCCTTCTTCAGATTACATTCATGGTCTCTCCCTTCTTCTACTGCTACTGCCAATCCCCCACTGCTGCCTGATACATACATCCTGACAATGCTGAGCGTTAATTTGTTTTTCAAGCAAATAGGGCCATTTTTCCCAACTGAACCCAGCACAATGTTTTGTTTTCATGTCCACATCCTTTTGTTTTTAATGTCATTGCTTCTTCAATGATCCTTAATTGGATTATTTTGCATACTGAATTTGACTGTCTACTTCTTCCTCACTCTGTTTCACTAATGAATGTGCAAGATAAAGTGGGACCTGCCATTGCATTCTGCTAACCTCCCTGTGACATACCCCTATGCAGTGCACTGGAATATCTATTTGCTCTTTCTTTTTTTATGGTTAATTTTCTACTTATTCAAGCCATTAAAAAACATTTTTTTAATTATATAGATACAAGGTAACCCTGCAACAGAAGAACAGACAGGTTTCCAAAGCAGTTGCACCAACCCAGAGCTGTTGTGAAGCTCCTATCTTTACGCTGCTGAATTTGATCATCTATATTGACAAAGCCAGTTACTTTTGAACTTTGTGTGCTTCCAATGAGTTTACCAGTAGTCTGTGACTTCAAAATGGTTACAGTCCTGTGTCTATGTTAGGGCATGCTTCAAATGGCGACATCTTGCCTTTCTGAAGCTGAGCTAGGTTTGTTGCAGAAAAATCTTTGCAATTCCTCATTGCCTGGAAATCTTTGAAATTCAGATTGAACTGAAGGTCAGGGATGTGAAGAAAAGGTTCTTTTGAAGCACAAGAATATTTTAATTTAATGTTAAGACCTTTGTGTACTTATACTCATCACTCTACTTCATGAGTGGTTCTTTCAAATGAATCATAGACCTTAGGGCTGGAAAAGGCCTTGAGGTTACCTGATGTACATCCCTTCCTTCAGCTCGGAATACTATTGTGATCCCTTTTATAGGTGAGGCGACTGAGGTCTACAGAAAATGCCATTTTGTAGTCCTAGGATCATCTAAAGACTTCGTATTTTACCCTGCACTGTTTTCACTTTGCCTACATTGTACTATTCTGTCTTGGTCACTGCTTTGATCTGATGAAGCTCTCCAAAGAATCTAACCATGTTACTACATGCTGGGCACCTAGTGGGGAGAATTTCCACTTTCAACTCCAATAATTAAGGGCAGATCTGACTCACTCCTGTTTTCCTGTAGAGAATTATTGTATCCTTAAATGCAGTGATACTTTCCTTCAACCTCTAGAGCTGCATGTGGTTCTTTCATGTGCAACCCGTCATTTCCCAATCCTTTGATATTTATATTAAAATATTCTTTTTGATGATACTTCATTTGCTCATCAGATGGCTTTCAGAGTTAATGAGTGATTGCATACCAGACTCCATGCAGTGTATACCAGACTGTAGAATGCATGAAAGTGGCCCCACCTAATGGGGCATCCTGTTGCATATTTATACCATTTAGCTGGGTGTTATAATTGTTTTGGAGGTTTCTTACATGCATCATTGAGGAAATCAGTTCACTGAGACCATATTGGTCTTGGGAAACCAATAGAACTAGATTCCAAACCTTGCTTCACTATAAATAGTGACTACTTAACTAGCCCTGTGACATTGGACACATTACTATAAACTTCTTGTGCCTAGATTTCTTTATGTTTAATGGGATAATAATAGTACATGTCTCACAGGTTTATTGTGAGTATTGAGGTAATCCACATAAACAATTTAGTTCACACAATGCCTACCACATTGTAAAGATTTAATGTATTGCTATTGTCATCATCATCATCATTATCATCATTATCATCATCACTATCTCTAGTTATATTTCAGTGTTGTAAGATTACTAAATAAAATTGTATAAACTATATAGCAGGGTTTCTTGTCTCTTGTAGATTCTCAAAAAGAGCTAATCTTTTAATTTTGGTTATTAATATACTGGGAGTATATACCATGAAGATGTCACATTTCTGGAGCATGGCTTGTTTGGTCCATAGGTGGTTTACCTGGAGCAAATAATATAATTCAAATTTTAATTTTCTAATGTAAGCTCACTTGTCCCCACCAGAGAGTAGAGTGATAAACACCATGGAATCCTATAGAAATGAATCATATTTCTTAGTTTTATTATTACCCTTTATCAGTTTTCTAAAATTAGTCTACAATGTACTCTCAGAAAATAATTTATTTTGAGGGTGGACTCATGACTAATAGTATTATCAAGGTGGCTAAATAACAGATACAACATTTTTTCAAGGCAAAATTTTTAAATGTGCTCAGATTACTTGGACTCAGCCTTTCTTTAATTTCAGCATCTACCCACACACCCTACCTCATACATAAATGCCCAGCAAAAACAGTTTACAGGAATTCACAAGGAGTCAGGAGTCAGAAAGACCTTGATTCTACTCTAGGCTTTACTGCATGCTAGCTCTGTGACCTTGGCCAAGTCTCTGTGTCCAAATGTAAGTTTCTTTTTCTATAAAACATATATAAATAGTTTCCCAACCCCCTATTCAAAAGGCTTGGGAACAAATAACTTTCACAATTCAGTTTTTTTTTAATATTGCATGTTGTACAACACCCTCAGTAAGATTTGGAATAGAACCCAGTAATCAATTACATCAATATGTCTGCAATGAAACATGTGAATATTTACACTAAGATACCCTCACAGGTTTTTTCACCAAATAAGTTTTGGCAGGAACGTTATAAAACACTGGGTTTCAGAGCTTTCTGGAATTTGGAATTATTGATAATGGAATGAAGAATTGTATCTGACTTTATGAGATTAGTCTAAGGGTTACTTTACCTACATTATGTGTAGCAGAGTTCCTGCTGACCCAAAATTGAAATTCAGACATATCTGGGTATGTAAGATGCCCCAGATGTCTACATACTTGAGATTATCTTCAGAAAGGAAAAGGCTCTATGAGGAAGACTGTATCAGAAACCTAGGACTGTGGGAGTGGAGGGAAAATCTGTTAGGTCATGACAGTGTTTGTTTTCCAGGCACAAACACCAAGTTGGAAAGTCTGAGCCTAGTTAGTTTTGGCTATGGTGAAGGAGTGTTGCTGCAGAAAGATGCTGAAGCTGCTCTTCTCATGCAGGCCTTACTGAGACAGAGGGTAGAGCTGTTTTAGCGTTCAAGCGTTAAGTGTTGCTCAGAGCAGAAAATGGACATTTCTATCTTTCTATATAGACTCATTGGTGGCTTCAGCCAAAACTTCCTGAAGGTAGGGCAGTACCATTCAAGCCCCTTGTGGATTTGCAGAATCAACATTCTATCCTAGCAGGGGTCTCTGTGTTTCCACAGCCAGAGTCTCCTACTGGAAGCTGAGAAAAGGCAGTGGGCCTTCCATGGACTGTCTTTCATTAAGAATGTGAGCTCCCTTAAAAAATGAATCATCTTGTTTGTCATGGTACCTACTCGATCTCCAGGAACTGTGCCTGGCACATAGTATGTACCTAAGTAACATTTGTTCAAGTAATGTATTTGTAGTTTACATTTATGAGGAGAGAGAGAGAGAGTAGAACAACATAAAAGGACTGTTCTTGAAGACTGTCAAAAATAACTGGGGAGGAAGTTGGAAAGAAACATGGCAGAGTGAGAGATGTCCTCAGATCTCTCCCCTTGAAACAACAATAAGCTGAATGTCTAACTCAACAAAAAACACACAAGCTGCACAACAGTATGTCTCAGTGTGGGATCTGCTCGTAAGAGCTACCACAGGTCAGAACCCCAGAAGTCGGGCAGTAGACTAGGAGAAATAAAGAAACTGCCTCTCATAGCATTTGGAGCTCCCTGCAGTAGGAGGGGAAGGACTGAAAGTGCAGCAAGTTCCCTGAACAGCCCAGCCTGGAGTGTTGTGAGTTCCACTCAGCCGGCGGCAGGGCCCAGGCATCAGGGCAGAAAACAGAGAAGTGGGACAGGACCAAAGAGAAACAACAGTTGATTTTTACCAGCCCTGGTTGCAAAACCAAGGCTGAGCTACAGCCCCAACTCCAAACACAGAGGGCCGCTCCCCACCATACCCTCCAAGAACAAACACTGCAGAGCCCCAGGGGAATCTGAGCAAACATTCCCGAGACTGTCGCTGACACTTACAGAGACTGAAACTGAGGGTAGCGAGCATGTTTAAATATCTACAAGAAAATAAAAAAGACATTATTAAGGCTTTATATAAAGCAGGGATCCAAGAAGCTTAGACACCACCTACTGGAAAACAAAAGAAAAACACCTTCTTTACAGTAGGCAAAAGAGAGACCTTTATGAAATAAATCTTCTTTCTGGAAAAACAGCAGAATACACTTCCATTATGCCCAGGAGGATAAATAGTCCATTAAACACAATGAACAACCAAGGGGAGTGACAAAACATTTCATAAAGAAAAATATCTCCAGAAAATAAACTTACAGACATAGAAATATGCAACTTAAATGACAGAAATTTCAGGATGGTACTTCTGAAAAAACTCAGTGAGTTCCGAAATGAGTCATATAAACAATTTCAGGAATTGACAAAACAACTAGATGAGCAGAGCAAGGAGATTGAAACACTCAAAAAGAACAGAAAAGGTCTTCTGGTGATAAAAAAAATACACTGCAAGAGTTGAACAATGAAATAGCAAGCTTGGGAAATAGAGTTGACCAAAGGAAGAAAGAATCAATAATACACACACACACACACACACACACACACACACACACACACATATCAAAGATTCAGAACTGAATTATATGACATAAAACAAGAAGAAGCAGAGCGAAACCCCACAAAAACCAACCAAAATAAAGAAAACAGAAACACAAATACATGGAAGCAATAGAAACACCAAGCTATCAGAATGCAAAAGATAAAATAGCTATAAGAAGACATCATGTTTCAATAATCACCCTAAATGTAAATAGATTGAACTCACTAATAAAAAGACACAGCATTGCAGAATGGATCAAAGAACAAAATTCAGCCTTATACTGCCTCCAGGAGACACATCTCAGCTCCAAAAACAAATATAGCTCAAAGTGAAAGGGTGGAAAATGATATTTTATGCAAATAGAATTCAGAGGAAAGTGGGAGTAGTAGTACTAATATCAGATGAAATAAACTTCAAAATAAAAAAGATAAAGAAAGATACTGAAGGACACTTCATAACGATAAAGAGAATCATGAACCAAGAATACATAACACTTATTAATATCCTTGTTCTTAATCAGAGAGCCCTGAAATATGTAAAGCAATTGCTAACAGAAATAAAGGGAGAAACAGAACAAAACACTATCATGCGGGGGACTGAAATACCAAATTGTCGGAAATGGACAGATCATCCAAACAGAAAATCAATAAGGAAATAACATCCTTAAATGACACATTAGACCAACTGGACATAATTGACATATAAAGAGCCTTCCATCCCAAAGCAGCTGCTTGTACATTCTTCTCTAGTGCGCATGGAACATTCTCAAGAATCGACCACAGACTGGGACACAGAGATAGCCTCAACAAATATAAAAGAGTTAAAATCATACCAACCATATTCTCTGATCATAATGCTTTGAAACTAGAGATCAACTGCAAAAATAAATCAGGAAGAACCACAAATACATGGAGATTAAACAACATGCTACTGAAGAATAACTAGGTCAGGGAAGAAATAAAAAGAGATCAAGAGATACATAGAAACAAATGCTAATGATAGTACAACATATCAAAACTTTTGGGACATGGCAAAAGCGGTCATAAGAGGAAAGTTCGTATCATTACAGGCCTATCTCCAGAAAGAAGAGCAAGCCCAAATAAACGACTTAATGCTTCATCTTAAAAAACTAGAAAAGAAAGAACAAATAAGGCCTAAAGTCAGCAGAGGGAAAGGAATAATAAAAAAAATAGAGCAGAAATAAATGAAATTAAAAGCAAAACAATAGAAAAAATAAATACAATAAAGAGCTGGTTCTTTGAGAAGGTGTTTAAAACTGACAAAACCCTGGCTAGACTCACTACAGAAAAAAGTGAAAGGACAAATAAACAAAATCAGGGATTAAATAGGGGAAATTACAACAGATAGTGCAAAAATACAAAGGATTATATAAGAGTACTATGAAAAAGTATATAACACTAAATTTAATCCTAGAAGAACTGTACCAGTACTTATAAAATACAAACTTCCTAGACTGAATCAAGAACTGGAAAATCTAAATAGACTGATTATAAATATGGAAATTGAAACAATCATCAAAAACCTAGCAAAAAGTAAAAGTCCAGGACCAGATGGCTTCAAAAATAAATTCTACCAAACATTGAAAGAAGATTTAATATCTATTCCCTTCAAACTCTTTCAAGACATTAAAGAGGAGGCAATACTACCCAACTCGATTTATGAGGCCAATATTACTCTGATACCAAAACCTGGTAAAGAGAACACAAAAAAAGAAAACTATAGACCAGTATCTCTCATGAACACAAATGCAAAAATCCTAAATAAGATACTAGTGAACCCAATACAGCAACATATTAAAAAGATTATACATCATGATCAAGTGGGTTTCATCCCAGAGGCATAGGGATTGTTCGACATATGCAAATCGATTAATGTGATACACTATGTAAACAAATTAAAAATAAGAATCATATGATCATATCAATAGAAGCAGAAAAAGCCTTCAACAAGATACAACATCCATTTATGATCAAAACACTTAACAAAATTGGTATAGAAGGAAAGTACCTTTACATAATAAAGTCCATATATGACAAACCCTCAGCCTACATTGTACTTAATGGTGAAAAATTAAACCTTTTGCTCTAAGATCAGGAACAAGACAAGTCTTTCCACTATCACCACTGTTTTTCAATATAACATTGGAGAACCTAGCAAATGCAATCAGACAAAAGAAAGATATAAAAGGCATCTATATAGAAAACGAAGAAGTCAAACTGTCACTATTTGCAGATGATATGATTCTCTATATAGAAAACCCTAAGGACTCCACAAGAACACTACTAGAAAATATAAGCCAATATAATAAAATTCCTGGATATAAAATCAATGTTAAAAAATTTATAGCATTCCTATACTTTAACAATGAAGTGTCAGAAAAAGAAGTTGAAAAGATAATTCATTTTGCAATTGCAACAAAAGGAATAAAATACCTAGGAATAAATTTAATGAAACATGTGAATGATTTTATATATATATATATATATAATGAAAACTACAAGACCCTATTAAAAGAAATCGAAGAAGATACAAGGAAATGGAAACATATCTCGTATTCTTGGATTGGAAGAATCAACATAGTTAAAATGAGCATATTACCTAAAGCATTATACAGATTTAATGCAATTCCCATCAAAATCCCATTGGCATTTTTTAAATAAACAGGACAAAAAATTATCAGATTTGAATGGAAGCACAAAAAACCTCGAATTGCCAAAACCATTCTGAGAAAAAAGAATGAGGCTGGAGATATCAATCTGTTCAACCTCAAATTGTACTACAAAGTGACAGTAATCAAAACAGCATGGTATTAGCAGCAAAACAGACACATGGACCAGTGGAACAGAATCAAGGGTCCAGAAGTAAACCCATACTTATATGGGCAAATAATTTTTGACAAAAATAGCCAAAAACGGACTGCAGAGGAAGGAAAGCTTCTTCAATAAATGGTGCTGAGAAAACTGGAAAACCATCTGCAAAAGAATGAAACTAGACTGACGTCTCTCACCACACACCAAAGTTAACTCAAAATGTATTAAGGACCTGAATATAAGACCTGAAGCAATAAAATGCATAGAAGAAAACATAGGAATGAAACTTAAGGACCTTGGACTTAAAGAGGATTTTATGAATTTGACCTCAAAGGCAATGGAAGTAAAAGCTAAAATAAATGAATGGGACTTTATCAAACTAAAAAGCTTCTGCTCAGCAAAAAAAAAAAAAAAAACCTGTCAAAAAAGTAAAGAGACAACCATCTGAGTGAGAAAATATATTTGCAAATAATGCCTCTGATAAAGGCCTAATATCTAAAATATACAAAGAACTCATATGACTCAATAATAAGAAAAAAATGATCTAGTCAAAAAATGGTCAGAGGAACTGAACAGACACTTCTCCCTAGAGTACATACAAATGGCCAACAAATCTATGTAAAGATGCTCAATATCGCTAGCTATTAGGGAACTGTAAATCAAAACCACAAAGAGAAATTATCTCACACCTGTTAGAATGGCTATAATCAACAGAACAAATTATAACAAATGTTGTAGAGGATGCAGAGAAAAAGGAACCCTCATACACTGCTGGTGGGACTGCAAAGTGGTACAGCTACTATGGAAAACAGTATGGAGATTCCTTAAAAAACTAAGAATTGATCTACCACATGATCCAGCAATCCCTCTAGTGGGTATTTACCCCAAAGACTTGAAAATTCATATCCGAAAAGATATTTTCACACTGATGTTCATAGCAGCATTATTCACGGTGGCCAGGGCATGGAAGCAACCAAAGTGTCTTAAAATAGATGATTGGCTGAAGAATCTGTGGTACATATATACAATGGTATATTACTCAGCCATAAGAAGAGATGAAATAATACCATTTGCAACAACATGGATAAACCTTGAGATAATCATACTAAGTGAAATAATCCAGACAAAAAAAAGTTGAAAATCACATGATACTACTTATATGTGGGATTTAAACCTAAAAGCAACAAATGAACAGGACAAAGAGAGACTTATGAACATGGACTATAGACTGGTGGTTACCAGAGGGTAGGAGGTAGGGGAGAAGATGGGAGTTAGGTGGAATAAAAGGCATCAAATATAGGGGGTAGGGAAAGGGCTAAGTGGGTAAAGGGAATCAAATATATGGCAAATGAAGGAAACTGGATTTTGGGTAGTAAACACACAATAGAATACACAGATGTCAAATGATAATGTACACCTGAAAATTATATAATTGTTATAATCTATGTTACCCCAATAAACTTATTTAAAAAATAACAGGGGAGACATTAAGGGGGACTAGGACCCTCTGTTAAACAGCTGGAGATGTAAGTCAGTGACATGTGAGTTATTAAAGTGTATATGATCTCACTTGTAATGAAGGCCAGGTATGGCCTGGGGAAATCTGAGACCTAACGTTTTAAAAAGTTTCAAAATGTCTTCTGGAGCATGCTGGGTATTAGATAGCTAAGCTTCATATAGATACCACATTGCTCTTAGAACTTTTCTAATTATAGAGAAGGCCTTCAGTGTGGGATCAGGGTGGAGGAGCAGAGGCTGATTCAGTCAGGTTCTTCTTGGAATTACGCTGCTCCTATTGGCCATTGTGATGTTTAGAGGAAATAAGAGACCATAATTTATTGGAGGAAAAATGGAAAAAATAAAAGTTTTTCTGTTGTTCTCTACTGCGCCAAGAGGAAACCAGTTTTAGTTGAATTGTTGCTATTAAGGTGAATTCATTTGCAATCTTGTGCTGCTAAGCCTGGGGAAATGCAAGTTACATATGTCAAAATATACAGCATTTCTTGAGACATCTGATAAGACATTCAGTAATGATTTTTAAATGGGTGATATTACCCTCTAATGCCTCTCCTCCATCTCTGATCCCTATGATCTATGTGCTCCTTGCTGTCAAAGAATACAGATTGTTTCTTTGATGACTAGCATGTTTCCTGGTACATAATAGGTGTTAATAAAAATATTCATTGAATGAATGAGGCACACTGATAATTAGGACATGGGTATACAAATTAATACCAGAGCAATAATTAAAATAAATTATCTTCTCTCAAACTGGCTAAATCTTGTCTAACATGAATACTAATAATTTGCCTAGCAAAGAGTTCTTTGATAGGAAATGCAAAAAATAACTTTATTACCTCCTAGGTCTGTGATTACCACAAAAACTGAATTGAGTAGATCAAATTAATGAAATTTCCCTGTTTGTTTTTCTTGTCGTGGCTTTTGGCATTCTTTCCCATAAATTTGGAATACAGCACAGAAAATATTACTAGTCCTTTTCTTAATATGATTTGGTATATCATAACTGCTGCCTTCAGTTGGCTTACATTTCTTAAGCAGTCCCTTACCTCATCTTGTTGATGGCTATTTTAATGAGGCCTTCATGGATTGCTGCTCACCTAAATTAGTTTATTCATTTCTCGGCAAGCTGACTTTTAAAAACGCTGCACTCCTGTAGGATTGAATCATTATTCATTTTGTATCCTCTTTCACTTGTTAAAAGGCTAGTTTTTGGTCTTTTTCTCTCTTTCATGATATGTTCACATGAGTCCTTTCTGTTCTCCTTAATACCTTCGTTAAGTGGTACCTTTCTTCCTTTCTTTTGACAGCTTAAATATGGTCTACACATTTGAATTGATTAATTATAATCTTGTTTGTGTCTTTCCTTCTTCTTTTATTTTTATGACAGCCAATTATTGGCTTCTTTGAACAGCTGCTACATATAAGATTTCATCTATAAATATTTAATTCTGGAAGGTACAACACTATGCTCTTCACAGTGAGCAGGGAAGGTATTCTCCACCCTGCCAATACCTACAATTGCCTTGTGTTTTCCCCTCTGCATACACTAATGTTTTTCTTTATATAACATGTCTTTCACTTGGTTTATAAATACTGCATACCATTAAATGCTTTCACATTTCTAGGCACTAGAGAGATAGCTGTGAACATGGCCTTGCCATCAAGTATTGATCTTATTTATTTCACTTATGGACAGTCAATTTTTACCCATGACATGGATAAAGGCAACTTCGAAACCATTTTTATCTTTTTGATTGTATATGTACCCATCCTGATTAATTTCATGTTAAAAATTATGTTTCATTCCTTGATATAACACTCAACAACCCCATAGTATGCTAGAGAACTGACTAACTAGGGTCCATTCAAATGTGCCCATGAACTATTCACAGGGGGCCATATGATACTACACAATGTTTGTTCAATATTTTTTGCATACATATTTCTATTGCTTCTTGGATTACTTGACTTTGTGAGCATTCAGAGGGCAGGCACTGGGTCAATATAACTTTATTTGTAGGGAAACTAGCTCAGAGTTACATCACTCCATTGGATGTAAAATAACATGTACAAGAGGTCACCGATTCACTGGATTGAATTAATTTTCTTTTTTGTCTTTCTAAGAGGAGTAGTGACCATTAAATTAAAAGAGATGGCATGATATGCCATGAAATAAAATGAAATTAAATAAAATAAAACTAATCACAGGCTATAGATGTTTAGCCTCAATTATTTTAAACATTGCTGCTTATCCTCTTTCTGTCCTTAATGATTTTCATATTCTACCTTCAGCTTAAGCTGTACATCAGATAGTATATCTCCTCCTGGTTGCTTCCTTGAGGCCTGCCTACCTTGCTATGATGTGGATGGATGGCATCCACTCATTTTCTAGCAGAGTAAATGATAAGCTCTGGTGTAAAGCTCATGGATGGTTCACACTTGGGATATTTTCAAACTACCTTGTCTAGCAGCTGAGTCTTTGAGCTTCTAAGCCTTTCTGTAATTTATTTATCTTTCTGATTCATAAATGTTGAAACTATCCCTTCACTAACTCAGGGGATTGTCTGAGATTTTATTTTGTTTCATTTTTGTGCCTTTCTTTTTTGTGGGTTTGACACAGTAAATTATTTGAAAAACTACTATTACTTTCTCTAGGATCTTTACAATTGACCTATTGAGTAAATGGCCTAGTCAGTTTCTCTTAGCTAGTGTAAAACAGCTTTGGACTCAGAACTCATCCAAAATGGGCCAGGAAGAGACTCTCTTTAGAAGAAAATCTATTTGATTACAGTAGTCATCTCTTATCTTCCAGGAATGTGTTCAAAGACCCCCAGTGGATATACCTGAAAATGTAGATAGTACTAAACCCTATATATACTATTTTTTTCCTATACTACATTCTTGTAATAGTTTAATTAATAAATTAGGCACAGGAATAAATAAACAACAATAAAGCTAAAATGGAACAATTATAATAATATACTGTAATAAAAGTTACATGAATATGGCATTATTAAGTAAAATAATGGTTGCTTGAATACAAACACTGCGATACCATGACAGTCTACATGATAACCAAGATGACTACAGCTACTAAGTGACTAATGGACACATAGGGTATATAGTGTAGATAAGCTGGACAACAGAATGATTCATGTCTAGGTGGGATAGAGCAAGAAGGAGTGAAAATTTATCATACTCCTCAGAACAATGTATAATTTAAAACATGAATTATTTATTTCTAGAACTCTCTCTTCAATACTTTTTGACTATGATTTACTGTGGGTAACTGAAACCACAGAACACAAAACCATGGATGGGGAGGACTACTGTGTTATTATTATTTTTTTTTATGTACAAGCAGGTTTTCCAAAAGTTATAGAAAGTATCTAATTTGTCTTTGAGTGTTGAATTATTTTTAAGTATTGTTTTTAAGATTTTAAAGATTAAATTTTGGAGGGTAACATCGTTAGTAACATTATATACATTTCAGGTGTACAGCTTTATAATATGACATCAGTATACTGTATAATGCTCACTACCCAGAGTCTAGTCTCCTTCCATTATCATATATTCAACCCCCTTTACCCTCTTAGTCTTCCCCCACCACCTTCCCCTCTTGTAACTACCATACTATTGTCTGTATTTATGAGTTTTGTTTTTTTATTTGTTTGGTTTTTGTTTTTTTAGTTTTGTTTATTAATTTTTTGCTTTTTTAAATATCCCCCACATGAGTGAAATCATACTGTTCTTGTCCTTTTCGTCCTGACTTATTTCACTTAGCATAATTCTCTTAAGCTCCATCCATGTTGTCACAAATGGCAATATTTTCTCTTTTTTATGGTTGAGTAGTATTCCATTGTGTATATATACCACATCTTTTTTATTTATAATCATCCAATGAAGGACACTTAGGTTGTTACTATGTCTTGGCTACTGCAAATAATGCTGCAATGAATATAAGGGTACATATATCATTATGAATAAGTATTTTCAAATTTTTGTCTAAATACCCAGAAGAATTGGTGGGTCACATGGTAGCTCTAATCTTAATTTTTAGAAAAAACCTTAAATGTCATTTTTAAAACAAAAGATTTTAAGTATTTAAAAATGACAATGTTATTTTAAAATAAAGCAGTGCATTTTGTAGCCTATCAAAATCTCCAGATCGGAAAGTGTTTTTTCAATTTAGTCAATCTGTTTTAATCTTGATTATCCCAAGGTTCAGCTAAAGTAGCCATGAGATTGCTCCTTCAGCCCCACTGTTACCCCCAGCCTCCTAAATCAGCATGCATAAAAATTCAAGACAGCAAAGAAAGATACTCTAATGAAGTGATGGTCCTTGACTCCTCATATGGTCAGATTGCAGTTAACCAGAAAGCTGTGGATCTTCAACATCAGGAGGCATTTCAAATTTCTGTTTAACCAAAAGCTCTATTTTTGTCTTAAGCTTCTTAGAGTTGATGAAAAGTCTTGCTTTCATGTATGAATGAAGAAATCTGCCTTTTGAAGTTATGGAGTTAATTACTGTCTGACGGATGAGAACTCTGGCAGTGGTCCACATCAGAACCATGTGTGTGGAAGGGCTCTTTAGCAGTGTGATTGGCAACATTTCTCCACCAATAATATTCCTCGCTCATCCTCTCTTCCATAGTCTGCAGTGGACTTCTACATTTTCACATCTACAATCCATTCTTTGGCTCTAACATTGCCCATGACAAAAAGATTCTCCTAAAATACAGATAACTAAAAGAAGGAGTAAATGAAATCACTAAGATTGTACTGAGAAGTTAATCAGGTTTTCTCCTTCCCAGACTCAAGAAGGAAAGGAGTGGCAACTTTAGCTCATTGGGCCTCTGGGTGGCTGGGAGAAGTCCCTGAAAAGAAGGATAGAACAGAGGAAAGGAAAGAACAAATTAAGAGTAGTTCAGGCCTGTTGTGTCCACTATTCACTGTCTTAAACTGTAGAGAGGTCTGATAGCTGTGTGGGGGGGTTAAAAGTAGAATATAGCAAAAAAAATATTATTTGAAGTTGCTGTTTTGGGGATTCTAGATGATTCAGATTGTACTAAAAATCTAAGGAATTTGAAGGCTGTCTGGTATAACTAGAACAGGATACTTTCACGATCATCCCCCAAACCAGGTAAATCCAAGTAGAACTCTGGGGGAGGTGATACATCCTCAGCTCCCGAACCCCAAAAATAGCTTTGATAAAGGTCTGATCATTTCAACTGTAGTGTAGGGAGAATAATGCTCTGTCCCTCTACCTCTCTCTTAAGAACAGAATTAGGGGGTGTTTGCTTTAAATGAAAAAAAAAGTCAGGTTAAGAATACTTTCTGGCTTTATATGGGTAATGAAAGTTTAAAACGGTCAAAGACATCCCAAGATTAATAGGAAAGATAGGAAAGTACACCCCTCCCATTTACAAAGATTCCCCACATCTTTCAAAAGAGAACTGGCAAATTACCATGGAAATCTGCCCCAACAGGCAGTGCTCAAGTGGGAGTCAAAGCCTATGTTAGCAGAGCTTTTTATGGGCCGACACCATAGTGAACACAGTTAAGCCTCACTAATTCCCTGAATGAGGGAACAGCCAATCTTGATTTGTAAGAAGCTTGAATTTGAAAATGTTTAAAGAAATGCCATGTTATTATTTCAAAAAACCTATAGTCAAACCGCTGGCTGGAGTCTGTGCTCTGAGCTGCTGGGACTCTTAAGGCCTTGAGCAAACAGATAAGGACTGTAATTAGCATACTGGTCATTTGAATGCAAAGTGCAGTAAGAGTGGTGCTTAAAAACCACATGTTAGCATACTCCCCTAGCTGGCTGTCACTTTCCAAAGTTTATAGTATTAATTTGCCTAGCAACCTGCTCTCTTTCTTGTTTGGCAATAAACTTTAGCCTAGCATGTCAGAATTTGTTAAATTTTCCATAATAACAACTGGAATAAATAGGGAGTGAGTGTGTTGGGGGGAAGTAAACAACTTTTAAAAATTAATGTGAACATATTTTAAACTTCTATTTAGCCGACCTTTGATTCATGTTTATTATTTGCTGAGTAGGAATGTATTCCCTTTGATGACTAAAAGTGTGTTGAGGGGCAAGCTGTTTTGAATGCCACTCCCCCACAAGTGACTTGATCAAGTAAACACCAGAGAACATTGACTGTAATGAGTTCCTGGATTATAACAAAATAAGGATTGATTATGAGGCCCAACAGGTGCTTAATTTTATGGAACAACAGCACTCTGAGATATGTATCTGTTAAACTCGTCGTCTGTGATGGTCAGGCAATCCTGTGTGCACATATTAACTTTATTTTTATATTCACACTTGAGATCACTTAATATGAATTGTGACTGAATCATGTTTGGGAAGGGGGAAAAAAGGGGAGAGAGGAATACAGCTACAATTTTACTCAAATCATCAATGTCTTCAACATTTTGCTATGCACATGGAAGAAAAGAGCTATGTTCTTTTTCAAGCTGAACATACCATATAGCAGAAAGGGTGACAATTACATTTTTAAAAGCTAGGTGAAGCCTCAGAAAGGACCAAACTTAAATGCCTGCCCCTTTGGTGAAATTCTCCAATTCTACCTTCTGGCCCTATGTGATTTAGACATTCTGAGAAAGATGGCCTAGGGAGGAAAGATAATCCTTAAATAATGAAATCCCTAATGCAGTGGTTCCCAAACTTTGATGTGTGTTAGTACCTGAGATTAGAATCTGAGGAGATTTTTTAAAACCCTGACATCCAGATTCTTGCTAATCAATTAAATTAGAACGTCTGTGTGTAGGGGTGGGTATTTAAAAGTAGAATATAGTGAAATTTATTGAGAAAGTGCATTGAAAAGAGGGAGGAGAGAACATATGTCATAACATTTTGGTTCCCTCTGAATGATTCTGAGGAAGTTTAAAGAAGCAGGAATAAATTCTGGATTGATTGCAGTTTCTGAGGCAGGATCAGGAGAAGGGGGTATTGACTAAAATATGGAGATTGTCATGAGGAAAGGGTGACTGAGCAATTGGGAATCCCCAGTGATAAATGAAAATAGCAAAGCAGGTCTGGGGCATCATTGGTAAAAAAGCAGTAGTCACACCACCTGTCAGAATGGCTATTATCAGTGAATCAAAGAACAACTAGTGTTGGCGAGGCTGTGGAGAAAAGAGAACCCTCGTACATTGTTGGTGGGACAGCAAAATGGTACAGCCACTATGGAAAACAGTATGGAGGTTTCTGAAATAATTTAAAATGGATATACCTTTTGACCCAGTAATTGCACTTCTGGGTATTTATCCAAAGAAAACCAAAACAA
This sequence comes from Macroglossus sobrinus, assembly GCA_004027375.1. Taxonomy (NCBI): domain Eukaryota; kingdom Metazoa; phylum Chordata; class Mammalia; order Chiroptera; family Pteropodidae; genus Macroglossus; species Macroglossus sobrinus. The sequence goes on from PVKZ01002417.1 coordinate 154,936, forward strand.
TAATTTGTAAAGATCTATGCACCCCAATATTCATGACAGCACAATTTACAATAGCCAAGATATGGAAGCAATCTAAATGCCCATCAACAGATGATTAGATAAAGAAGTTATTGTTCATGTACACAATGGAATATTACTCAACCATTAAAAAAAGTGAAATCCTACCATTTGCAATGACTTGGATTGACCTAGATGTTATTATGTTGAGTGAAATAAAGTCAGACAGAGAAAGATAAAACTATGATTTCACATATATGTAGAATCTAGGGAACAAAAGGACAAACTGTTCAAAAACAGACTCACAAATATAGTGGACAATTTGGTGATGGACAGAGGGGAGAGAGGTTGAGAGGCTGGGAGAATGGGATGAAAGGTTAAAGAAATACAAATTAGTAGTTGATAGATGGTTACAGGGATGCGGGGGTAGAGCACAGCATAGGTAATGCACTTAGCATTAATATATTGGCTAGGTGAAAAACCAGAGGAGAGAAGGACCAATTAGGGGGATTGTTTTATAAACTATATAAATATCTACCAATGTACTATACACTTGAAACTAATTAAAATTAATTAAATTTTTAAAAGCAGTACTCACTCAAAGGAGGTGGAGGTTATCGTGGCATTTTATAACTATTGTGTGACCTTGGGAGAAACAGCGTTTTCTGCTAACTTTGCAGCTGGCTTTATCTGTCTGTCCTCTCAGCCTGATTAATAGCAGACTGCTTTTCCTTAGCTTAAGCTAATTTTCATTTTTTCAGTCCCATCTTTAACACAATACCCCCTGTTACTCCTGGATCATGCCGTGATGGCATCACATGAAGAGAAGTAATGTATGTGCCTTTCCCTAATAGATTTAGCATTCCATTTGCACTTCCCTCTGTTTAGCTTTTCTAGAAAGTTTTGCAGAGTTGCCTCCCCGCTCCACCACCTGCTCCACAGATCTCTGAATTATAGCAAATACGATGGTTCAGGCAAGACCTACAAATAAATAAGGAACTCCTCAAGGAGGACATTTTTCTCCAGGTTTTAGCTGATGGAATCTCCACCATGCCTGTTGGTAATTTTTCCCATTGCCTCCTGAGAAAAATGTTCTATTGCTCACCACTTCAGATGGTTGGACCTAGGAATGGGGGCACTTCCATTCCTGACAACCTCATTATGTGGTTATTGGGAACAGACACTGCTTGGGTTGTCACAACAAGCAGCAATGATTCAAAGCTTCCCTGAAAGATTTGTATCTCTGGCAAATAATCAGCCTTTAGCTCTCAGCAAATGCTGAACTGAGCAGCCAATCACAGATAAGCTGGGAAAGCATGGCATCATCATAGTCCAGCCAGTCCAAGAGAAAAATTAAGATTTGGTGTTCTATTTCTCTCCTTGGTTCTTTGTCCCTTAGATTTTGTCTTCCACTTTCTCCTTTCTTTTTTTCCTGGTAAAATGGGAAGAACAATGAAACTAACTTTCAAAATTTAATTTACTCTTAGGTTTGGAAAATGTAGTGATCAGAGTGTGTGGAGAAGGGGTATATATATATAATGTGATCCACTAGGAGACAAATCGAACAGAGCATCAATTTAATTAAATAATGTGCTTTGATATGTAGGACCATGGTATAAGGGAGGCTAATTTAGACCAAGTCAGAGGAGAAGAACTTCCTAATTCTCATACTAATTCATCCAGAGTCACCTGCACTTAATTGTCTTCTGCTCTTCCTATGCTAACTTCCTGGTGAAATGGAGGATGTTAGAGGCTGTGGGCTTCTGAAAGCTAGTAGATTCTACAATGCAGGTGTCTAAAGGGTGCAAACTATAATGAAGGAAGGTGAGAATATCCCCACTTTACAACGTCCCACCATATAGGGAGCATACGTAAATGAGGACTCACCAAGTCAGTTAAAGTATATAGTTCTGAAATCTGTTAAATCCCTTGTTCCATTAGGCATCCAGGGAGATAGGTCAGGCAAGTTTCATAGAGGAGAAAGCCCAGGGAAATTTGTGTCTTGCTCAAGGTTTCTAAGCCAGAAATTAGACTAGAATTTGGGTATCCTGATTCCCTGGCCATAATTCTGAATACCCAAGAGAATGATGATGTTGTAGCCATGGGCTTTCTTCTTTCCACAACCTCTGGAATTCAGACCCCTTTTGAGATCACTGGGGTGTTTTTTGTTTCTTTCTTTCTTTTGTTCGTTTTGTCCTAATCCAAAGGCAGCTATATCTTTCCCTTTTTAATGTTTCTTATGTGCAAAATACTGTATGTGTATGTTTATTGTAAAAAAAAGTACAAACATTGCAAAAGTATATTAAGAAAATGTTAATGCCCCTGACCACACACCCACATAACCACATATTTTCTTTCTCATGATTTTAATTCCCAGAATTACCCTATGAGCAATTTGGTGTTTATAATTCTAGTTTAAACACACAGACACAAACACACACAATTTCTTTAACAAAAATAAATTAACAGTATACATGCTGTTCTGTCACTTTTTCACTCAAGAATGGGTTGAGGTGTGTTTCTATTTCAATATATAGGAATCTGCTTGATTCTTTTTAGCTGATGAATAATAATTCACTTATATATATATATATACCATAATTGATTTAGCAATTCTTTATTGAAGGATATTTAGATTGTCTTTTATGTAAGGATTTTTTTTTCATTCAGTGAACATACTTGAACATATCTTGGCCTGTTTTTATGTGTATATTCATAGTCAAATTTCTTGAGTTGAAATCTCTTGGTCAAGTGGCACATGCATTTAAAAATTTCTTAAGTATCATCAACTTTCTTTCCAAAAAGTCTCTGCCATTTTACACTCCCATCAATGGCATACGGGAGTGAGCAATATTCTCTTTTCCTAGAATCTGATTGGAACAGTTTGAAGATATTCATTTTAGTTTATTTGTGTTACTACAAGCCCCATCCCAGAGTCTCTGACTTCTCATGTGACTCAAGGGGCTGGTTGTATTGGTGGGAGCCAAAAAAGAAATACAACTGAAGATGTCATGTAGGGTGGTAGAAAGAACACAGAACTGAGTGGAATACTTGGTTTGTAGGACCATCTCTTTGAGGCATTGGACAGACTACTTCAAACTGATCAAACTTATTGGGCATCTGTTCGCTCATCAGTGAAACGAAGATCATAATTGCCACAGTATATTACCATGGTTATTTTGAAGATCAAATAGGGAAATAGGAAAGTGATTTGTAATCTGACAAGCAGGATACACATGCCAAGTGATTATTATAGTAATGTTGTTATTATTATCTCCTTATATCAATGAGCTTGGGGAAGGAAACAAGGAACAGTGGGCATTGAGTTGGAAAAATTACACAGATTAAATGTTTAAGCCATTTCAGTGTCCCTGAAAGTTCTCATGCAGTTGTCCTATATATTCTTGGAGAACAAACCACATTGGCAGTGATGAATGCATTATGGTATCAAAAATAATATAGATTAGCCCCCTTTCACAGAAAAACTAAAGTCTTTATGCTGGGCCTGGCTCTTACATCCAGTTCTTTTTCAATGACACCACCATGCTTTAATTTCCAGAGACCTAATAGGATTTTGACCTTGTGCTACTTTCTATAATCACCAGGGAAAAAAGAAATACACATCTGAAACACTGAAATAACCATGTGCAGTGACTGCATATAGTTGTGAGTTATAGCTGAGGTATACCGGAGGATTAGAGTGAAATCAGATACCTTTAAATTATAATTTAAATCAATAGCCTAGAAGACCCAAGTTATATCATTAGACAGGAAAATCAAATTCTATCTTTCTATTTCTTAAAAAGGGTGTTCTTATTGTTTAAAATAACTCAAGTGCATTTTACAAATCAGAGATATAACATTTAAGTAAATGACATTTATATAGATCAGTGCTTTTTAAGATTATTCTTACTGTGATGTAAAAACAAAAATTGATGTGACGGATTACCTTTTTTTAAACCCCAAATTAATTTAAAATATGTCTGTAAAATCACTAGAAGCAGAACCATCCTGATTTCAGCCTATCAGTCAGGGACTTGAGAAAGAGGGTGATGAGTATTTTGCATTAGGAGAGAAGTAACCACCAACCCCTCCAAAAAGTTATTTTGAAATGTATGATTTTTTTAAAAACACCAATCTGCTATAATTTGTTTTTTTTTCAAAACAAATGTATTTTAACAAAACCAGGAATACTGCAATACCACATACTATATTAGAAAAAGCATGGGCTTTAGACTCAAATCTGGATACAAATCTTAGCTCTGCCATTTTCTACAATGTTCATGTAACACTCACATATGAATAAATATATTTTTAATTAAGGAAAATAAACAGAATAAAAAGTGAGCCCCTGAAAAATCTGGAGTATGTCATTCACTTAGTCTTTTTCTCCTTTCCTGCATTGTCATAGATTGGAAGGGTCATTGTTCTTTTTTTCAGATTCCTGTATCTTCACAATTTAAAATGAATTAATCCAAAGAGGCAACCTATTCTCCAGCTTCCCCAGATGTTGACTCTGATGAATATAGGGGCCTGTTGTTTGACTTTTTAAAAGGACTTTGGCAGGCATATTAGTTCACTGTCAGTCTTGAAATTTATTTTGTTGGCATTATGGAGAAATGATTGCTGGATGTTATATGGAGTTGAGAAAATTAGATAAAGCTGCACTGGGGAGGGTCATGACACATTTTGACCATTTAAGAATGTGGATATGTATTTATCTTTATAAAAATAAGTTTGAAAGTGGAGAGAAAAAAGTCACCCATAATCCTTCTACTTTTACCCATTATAATTTTATATTCTTTTCTGATCTTTATTTGCAGACATATTTTACATCATTATAATTCGAATTTACTTATTATTTTGCATTCTTTTTCATTTTTGATGACAGTTTAATGTCTCTTTGCTGGTATTTATCTATGCTAGCCAAATCCTAGGGGTATGGATTTTAGAGTAGCAAAACATGAATTTTGGAGTTAGATTGAAGGCTTTGGACACTGGCAAAAAAAAATCAATTTTGTTGTTGTTGTTGTTGTTGTTAAAGACAAGGGAGGATGTGGAAGGTTTTAGAGAAAGCCACATTTTAATGAAATTAAATGTCTCTATATCTCTATATAAATTTGAAGTAGATTATTCTTTTTTATGTAATGCTGTGTTTTGAAATGTGTGTTTCTTACACAGAAAGTAAGTTTCCCTATCTAGATTGTCATCTCTTTGCATACCACTGCCATATCTGTCTGAGTTTAGTGTGTATTCCCGAGACTCCATCAGTGTGACCTGCTTGCCTGAAAGGTGGTGTCCTAAATCCAAACAATTTCCCCCCTAAAAGAGTACCCGTGTACCTGGACAGATTTCCTCCCCTGAAAATTTATCTGAAATTCCAGTCTTCCTGAGGGAGCCAGTTAAGGAAGAGACATGAAATATCTCCTCTTCCTGCCTCCCCCTTACTGTCAGGTGAGTCTCTTGATGTCATGACCTCTGTCTAGACAACCCTGGCAGTGAGAAGTTTCCATGCCATTTTCCTTCTTTCCCTCCCCCTGTTCCCTCCCCTTAAGGTTTTTTTTTTTTTTTTTTTTTTTTTTTTTTTTACTTCCCAGACGCTCAGACGCTTCCTGCCTAGAAACAAAGGATTGGTCCCCAGTAGCCCACTCAGGGTGATTTTAGTTTGATTCTCATCCTCTGATTGGCCTATATACAGTGCAGAGCCCGGGTGATGTCATAGAAGCGAAGGGCTAGGGAGTGGTTGCCGAAGCGGGCTCTACAGCACAGCGACAGCTAGCTGTAGGCGACAGCCATCTGGGGTCTCCCGTAGGAGGGCCGCAGTTTTTTCCTGCCTGGAGCAAGCGTGCGGGGCCGGGAGGAGAGCCTGGGTGGTGGGGAGGAAACGGGCTAAGTCCCGCGCTGCGGCTGCGGCTTGCGGCTGTGGCCGCGGTGCTCCAGCTCCCCAGCCCCGACAGCCTAAGTGTTCGGAGGTAGAGGAAAGGTATTGACAGGGTGGCTGGACAAGTGGCAGGTAAATCCCGGGACTTATGGCACTTAGCTCGCTCAGGGGAGGGGGTAGCTGCTGGACATTGCTTTTAGGAATTTGGGTAGATTTTCTGGCCTTTCCGGACCCCCTCCCACTCTTGTGGCGTTCCAGCCTCTAGTCCCCAATGTGACTTCCCGGAGCCCTGAAAACAGCGCGCAGTTTTTAGGATCTCGGGTCACAAATACAGATAAGTGGGTGTGTCAGGGCCCTTCCGAGAGGGCTTGAGCTCCTTTGCTGGGTCAAGCTCTAGATTCATTTACTGGGGCCTGGGACGCTGGAGGCAAAATCCGCTCTAAAAGCTACGTCAGCCTGTTAAGTCCTATGCCATCTACCCACTCTCCTTCCCTCAGCCACTGTAGCAGTGATGGCACCGCCCCGCCCCTTCCACAATGGGGTGGGGGTGTGGTGGTGGCAGCCCAGGCAACGTCCCAGGACGTCCCAGGACGAGGAAGAGCCCGACCTGAGCAAACTGAAAAAATGATAATTTTATTAAAGGGGCGCCTTCCTCCCTTTTATCTGTATCCCCTTCCCTTTTTTGGTGTAGGGAGGGTAATGGCAGGAGGACTGTGTTCCTCTCTTGTAGGGTTCGGAATGATGTAATCATGGAAAGCCTGGGGTCCCTCAGTTGGCCTTTGTCTGTGGAGGGGGTCATTTGTTCCACTGCCCCCCCTCCTGCCCCCATCCTTCTCAGCTCTCAGGGGGCATTGCCATCAGTTTGTGAACTGGCTCTGGCAAGATTTTTGCTGCACTTTTGGGCAGACTGAACATTTTAGTTTCTTACTCTTGCAGGTTTTCCTTCCTTGGGTGGTGGTTGAGGGTGGGGTAAGGGAGGGACAGTAGGGCGATGCCCAGCACAGGGGGTACCAGAAGCCCCATTTGTTTGTTGTTGTTGTTGTTTTGGTCCCACTTTCCAGAATCCAGTGCCATACTCTGGACTTAAGCGTTCTGGGCTGTGGTCTGTAGAAGGGAAGGATAGAAGGGTGAGTGGCTTTGCTTTGAGAAACAAAGATTACAATGCTATTTTTTTAAATGGCTTTCAGCAGAGAAACCTTCAGCCAATGTTAGTCTTGCTCTCTCCATGATTTTGCAGACTCGAATCCAGGCCAACTACATGGCTCTCTGAAGTGCTGGAACTTAAGGAGGTCTATTTCTTTTGATAACACTGGGGTCCTGTTCTGAAATGACCAAGATATAAAGGTCAGTGAGGTGTTCACTGGGCTATTTGAAAATTATAATTGGGCAGGTCTGTGATTTGATATTTGAGGTATCTGTGGGCAAAGGGGCTTAATATGGTAATGGACTATTAATAGGCCAGAGCTCGGAGAAACAGCCATGTAAACCTCTGTTTCTGGATACAGATGTCATACCCCACTTCTCCATGAAACAGGCAAAATGAGAAGAGACTGGGATGTATGCTGTGTAAAAGCTGAGAGCTGAGAATCTCAAGGACAGAGGGACATTGAGATGTCAAGGACCAGACCCTCCAAGCCATCAAGTGGGCCTTGTAGGAGAGACCTAACAGGAAAAAGAGGTTCAGCTATGACAGAGGTGCAGGCAAGGGGCCACAACACCCTAAAGGATGTTCTAACTAGCTGACTATTACCACAGGTTGCAGATTTTCTGGTTGGAGGTGAAAATAGTATACAGAGCAGACAAACTTGCTGAGGTCTTTTGGGGGAGAGCGGTGAACGTGACTGGTGAGGGAAATGAAGAATAATTGTGGGGATAGGGAAGTGCTGCCTCATCAGAGACTCTGCTATTATGAGGTTGAAGACTAAGGTAATATAAGGCTGAAGAGAGTAGCCATGAAGGAAAATAACTCAGATCTAGAAATCATAGTAGATAGGTAAGATCAGAAGGAGTAGATAGGAACAAAATGATAGAAGACAAAAACACATTGTCTTACCAAGAACCCAAAGGCCTTGATTTCCCTGGTGAGATGGGGGAATTTGGTAATTGAGGCACCCAGATGTAAGGGGATGATTTATTGATATTTAGGCAATCAGTAGTATTCCTGTCCTTATAACCACCTTTGGGAGCCAGTAGCTTTTGGTCAAGGAAAGAAGAAATTCAATGAGTGGCAACCACAACAATCAGCTCTTTCCTCCTGGGTAAGAAGGGAATGGGGGAGCTTTGAATCTGTCTGAGACAGCTAGGTTGACTGCTTTTACATGGGGTTGGCCAGGGACAGGTCTGAGGCCCTTGCTCCATGCGTGGGGATATCTGCCTGAGCTCAAAAGAAAAAAAAATAAGCCTTCATTTCCAGACAGGGGCCCATGGAACCCTGTGCAGGCTGAGGAATGGTGCAAACAACTACCCTAGAAGGTAAGTGCAGCTATTGAGGCATCTGGGGTGCAGCTTAAACTTCAGCTGTCCTATTTTCCCCCAAGCTCTCCACCTGCAGAGGCAGGTGGTTTCTTCTGCAGGGCCTAGGGTAAACTTGACTGACAACTCGTCACTACTGGGCTTCTCCACCAGGGGGCGAGAAAGGGCATAGAGTGGCACACAGGGCTAGAGTCTGTTTCAGGTGTGAAGCCCGAGCCTTAAATCAAGTTAACAGCCAGACATGTAAAATCTGATACAGGGTAATGAAAGAACGAAGTGAACCCCCATGTCTGGCATTCTGTTTCCATTTCTCTCCTGAAACATGTACTTTCCTATCTTGCTCTGTGACTTTGGAAGGCATTTGCACTTCCAAGTGCAGTAATTACTTGATTCACTAAGCCTAACCCAGAGTTTAATTGGAAATGTTGATCAGTGCAATGGATCTGTGTTTGATCTGCACATTCGGTTAATTATCTGCAGGTTGGGGCAGTCTGTGCTGCACCCAGGGAATGTGATAAGAGGCAAAACAGCATAGCTACAGCTAGGTCTGTAGGTGGGAAGCAAAATGGAGGAGGTGAACCTTGAAGACTGGGAAGAGATGAACAATTTACTGGTGCAGAATAGAAATCATTCCAAAGACATGACCACAGAGAGGCCTAGGAGACTGATCACTGAGATGGAATAGTATGGTCTTGGAGGCCACACAGTGGAGATGGAGGCCAGGGTTTTGCTGTGAGGTAGGAAAGGGCTGGCTTTGGAGAAGGAAGTTTTTTAGGGACTTGAGGACCAGAATCTGATGTGGAAAGAGTGCTGAGAATCAGAAGTCAGGTGTTCTGGTCTGAGTGTTTCTTTCATTCTCTAGGCTTCAGTTTCCTTATCTTTCAAATGATAGGGTTGGAGGAGGTGGTTTCTAAGATGGTCATGACATTTTAGGAAGTGGGTCTGTTTGTTTCTGCTAATAAAGACAGGTCCACTAAAGGACAGCACTCTTCCCCAAATTTACTCCTTTAAATCATACTCCTTTTAGTATGAAATACAGTTTGGGGGAAAACAGTATGTAACAAACCCATAACCCCTACACACATTTCATCACGTTCAGCAGTATGACTTTTATTTCATGTGAATGAGGAACAGTAGGTAAAAGAGAAGCCCAAGTAGAGAACCTGCTAGGGACCCTTTTACCAAGCCCCACAAAAGCCCTCTGGGGATCTTATATAGATCTTATGTGGTTGGGGTGAGACTTGGGAAGAGATTCACTACTGGCCCTGACTCCCTAAGTGAGCTTCAAAGCAGAAAGACTTGGGGTGAGGGTGAAGGAAGGGCCTGGCTTGGTGTGAGGATCCTATACCTTCTATCTTTCTCCTGCATCTCTCTCTGAGCCAGGTAAACTTTTTGGAATTCTACAGTACTCAGAGACCTACCCCTGACAATCAGCACAATCACACCCTCTAGTGACCTCAACCAAGACACCTTTGGTGTTCCACAGCCCAGCCCAATGCTAAACACTTGTGCAGCTCTTACTCACTGTGGAGAAGGGCTCCTTCCAACTGGCCTGAAGGAAAGACTCAGGCAGCTCTGGCTTTCTGTAGGCCCTTCTCCCAAGGCTTGGAGTTGAGAGAGGGAGCCATGGCCTGTAGTGCCCAGTTTTTTTCTTTGAGCCTGAGAAGGGTTCCAGAATTTCTTTCCAAGCTATTTTCAGTGCTGAACCTGGCACCTGCCATGGGAGGGCTCTATAGTAGAGAGGAAGGTTGTCTGCAGCTTCTTCCACTTCCCAACAAGGTGGTGATACTAGTCCCATATAGAGATGCCAGCAGGAAACTGGAATACAGCAAGACTGGGATGCTAGTAGGCACAAGATGTGTGAACTAATCCCCACCCCAGCCTCAAGGAGAAGGCTGAGTCACAGTGCACACACAAGGCAGTATAGACACACAACCCGATACAGACACACAATGTGACATAGACATATAATATACAACATAGATAAGCTACATGGCACACACACAACATGGAATTGATGTAATATACATACAGCATAAAACAGACCCACAGCATACACAATATGGTCCTGCCACGATACACATACACGACATAAACACAACTCTGCATACATGATGCAGACTTGATATATACACAATAGAGTATAGATATGATATAGCATACACACAGCATAGCAAGGCACACAAGGCACAGAATACAACGAGATATAGGAAGTGGCACAGATTTACTCAACCCCACATGTGCTCATATACAGGATACACCCCCAGGCTGACAGAAGGAGTATGGCCACCAAGTAGAGCACTATGTTCTGCCAGTTGTATCTGCACTGACTCCAGCTGTGCAACTGGTAGGTGTGAGGCAGACTGCATGGAGTTAATAAGTGACTGAGGGGTGGTGGAGGCAGGCCTAAGGAAAACTCTGGATCTTGTGCAGAAACCTTGAAGTTCTTGGTTAGTACAGGCTGGTGCACTTCTCCCTCCACCCCACAGGTCTGTTTCCCACCTCTATGGGTGTATGCTACCTCCCTGGGACCAGCCTTCAGCCCTGAGGATGGACAAAGGGCTTTTTGTGGACATTTTGAACCCTCTTTGAGCCCTGCCCCTCTCTGGAACTTTGACAGTCCTCATTCCCCTACACCCACCCCATCGCCTTGCAGGATGAGCTCATGCTGTTGGGGAGGCTTCAGGCACACCACTCAGCTGAGCAGTGGGTGGGATTTGGAAAGACAACTTGGAGTGTGCTTGTGGGAAGCACCCAGGGAATGCTAGAGCCTTGGGGACATTTGTGCTCTGCAGTCTTGTCAGGAGAGGGGGCAGACCTTGGATATGAGTTGGTCTTTTTATTTGAGAAGGGTAAACTGAGAATCATAGGGCTTTTCTTGGCTTCCTGAGGCTTCAGTTTTGCTGTCTCCATCTTTAGATATCTATCCGTGCATCCATCCATCCATCCATCTGTCTACTCATCCCTGACTTTGGATTAGGACCTGTGTATTCTGGTGTTCTCTAATAGCATGTGTGCTAGCCTGGATCCGGCTTTATTGCGAATTATATATAGGTGCTACTTTTCTTTGAAGATAAGCATCGTGAAGGGAAGGGGGCAGGGTAGGAAGGATTTGGGATCCTGGCTCCTCCTTGAGAAGCTCAAGTGATTGTGGAGAAAGGAATGGGTTAAAGAGATCCCATCTCTTTTATTGTTGGACATAAAAACCTCTTTGGAGAAGATAGGGTAAATTGTCTCTCTCTCTCTCTCTCTCTCTCTCTCTCTCTCGCTCTCTCTCTCTCGCTCTCTCTCTCTCTCCTCCCCCCATTCCTCCCTCCCTCCTTACCCCTCCCTTTCCCTCTCCCTCTCTCCGTCTCTTTCTCTCTCTGTCTCTCTTTCTCACACACACTTCTGTATATATTCACCCTAGGAAATCTGAGGAAGGCTATAAAATACATCCCTGTGTTGGAGATTAGGGGAAGACAGAGGAAAGTTCTAATTAGAATCAGAAGCCAAGGCCCTTGGCAGCTGTGAGATGACATAGGGGACTTCAGAGTGCTTCCTGCCCTGGTGAAGGAGTTGTTGAGAAGGAAAATGAAATGGAGGTGGACATTTGGAGTTGAAAGATGAAAAAAACTGAACAGTTCAGGAAGCTTAGGTATCCTCAGAGCCCACCTGCATTTGCCATCATCTCTGTTTCCTATTGTACACTGGACTATAACACCTCTGGTAAATATGCAAATATTTCATATCTGTCATGTTTAATTTAGTCCTCCCTACACTTGTTCAAGGCAACTAACACAGATCTTTTCCACTTGATATCAAAGATATTCAGAGAGGTGATGTGACAGTACTTTTCAAATTGAAACTCAATGCCATTTCTGGACTCCTACATAACAGTGCTCTTTTACACTTCTCTGATTCTCTGCCTTTTGAAGGGATTCACTGTACGGTATGTAATGTTTGGGGAAGGGGTTGGATAAGGGAGTAGTAGGTGGGGAAAGAGGTACCCACATCCCCACAATACTTCTCTTGGCAGGTTTCCCCCAAGAGCAAGCAACTGAATCCTTACATCTTGTGGGAGATGGTGTACCCAGCACTGAGTCCATCAGAGCTGAAGGCAGCCCAGCCCTTTCTCATGGGCAGTGCCCACCTATACTGAGGTCCTGCGATGGTGGTGATGTGAGGTGAGTGATGGATTCTAGAGCAGGGAGTTAGGGATCTCCAAGTTCAGATAAATGTCACCTTTCTCTCAGAACTCTCAATATTAAAGGCCCTGCCTGGGCCTCACCAGCTAGATATCAAGACCCAGTACCATCTTTCTGGGGGATTTTTCCCAGCACAGCTGCCCATGGTCTCTTGGTTCCCTCATCTCTAATAAGGGAATGATACCCTTGACCTACATCCTAGAGGGAGTAAGAGAAACAACCTAACAGTCACAGCCAAGTCCTTCAATAATATCAAACTGAGCTGCATCTAAGAGCTTCAGTGTAATACAGATCTGCTTCCCATCAAGCTGTCATTTCCTTTCCCCCTGCTTTCCTGATGTTGAAGTGGCATTCCAGCCACATACCACAGGTTCATCAATTAGTCCTTATATTCTCTATTGCCTCATAGACTTAATTTTGCCTGCTATTTAATGTAGCACCAGCCTAATCCATTCCAGCTTCTTAACTTCAACCTTCCAGAACTTTCACTCTGACTTCCAACCCAACCTGGGAGCACTTACTCCCCCAGCTCTCCAGCAACACTTGAGTCTGTAGCATGTAGCATAGCTCTTGCTTCTCTATTGCCTGAAATGATTCTTGCATGATTTCTGTAGTATTCATTTTGACAGATCAACTAAACTCTAAGCTCTCCCAGGTAGGGACTAGATATCACAGGTCTCTAGTCTCTCTCACAAGTGCCTGACCATTCGCCAGCAGCTTTTTGATTTGGGCCTCTCTCTTTTCCTCTCTACATCTTTCAGGTTCCTTGGCCTGCCTCTATGATCATCTCCCTGTCTCTTTGCTTTTCTGGCAGCCATTATAGCTTCCTCTGTCAGCTTCTCCATCTGGTATTCTGTTGCTATACACTGCAGTCCAGCCACTTGTTTGTATCTGACCATCCCCCCATCTCTCTGTCTGCTGTTCCATCTCTTTGTCACTTAGGCTCTTTCATATTACCCAAGTCGAAAATAAACAACCAAAATTTTTAAAAAACACCCAAGAAGAGAAACAAACAAAATGAAACAAAACAAACAAACAAACCACAGAGAATATGCAGTGTAATTCTCTTTCACACTGAATCTGTCCTGGGCCTGCAGGGCAGAGGAAAACTGTAGCCCAGCAGCAGTTGTTTATGTGATGCTTTCTCATAAAGCTCCAGAGTTTCAGTCATTAAATTGAAGGTATGAAATTACAGCCTTGCTGATACTGATGCATTCAACTTTCTAGAGATACTCTGGTAGGGGATCCTCTGTAGACCTTGAGCAACAGAAGGTAACTAGAACTTGCTAAAATAAGAAGCAAGCCCCTGGGTCTCTCCTTAGGTGTTCTATGACAGCTGCAATAATTTGTATTTATTATTTATTATTGCCAGTGCTATACTAGACATTTTACTTATATAAGACCATTTGATCCTACAGTAGCTCTGCAAAGTAGATATGTTGTTTAATAGTTACTGTATTTGTTTCTGATTATAAAAGTGATACTAACTCAAGGCAGGTATTATTATCATCACTGCTTTACTCATGATGAGATAGAGATTGAGAGGGGCTAAGTACCTTGCCTGTAACTGGACATATGTAGCTTTGGGAGGAAAGACACTCCCTGGAGAGTTTCTCAGCATCCCAAATCTTTTGGTACCCTTCAGTGCTCATACACACACTCTCACAGGCATGTTCACATACTCTTGTATATTCACACAATCATATTTGCTTCTTTGATTCACACAGGACACATTCATAGAGATTATCACTCTTACCCCCTCACCCTCACACACAGTCATATTTACAAACCCACTACATACCAGCACATTCATACTGCTACATACTGACACATATTCACATTTATATATTCACATTTTCATACTGGCACACTCATACTTGCATTACACCCCATTCTCATGTTCTCACCTCTTATACCTTTATGCTTTCTTATAGTCTCACACACTTACAGTCACATTTTATACTCACATCCACACACATGATAAAATCACTCTTAGCCTTCAAATTCCTACACAGTTACATACACTGGACACACAAACACATATTGACTTTCCTCTACTTGTTTCTCATAGTCATATTCACACTCAATTTGTTTTGCATGTCTACACTATTTTCTCCTCACATTCAAACATTTATACAGCTTTCATCACAGGTACACACAAACATGCATGCATGCTCGTATATTTATATTTATATGTGCTTACACCATAAACACAATCTCACCCATTTAAGCTTTTATACTTTCTTGCATTCTTACATTCAGGATTACATGCTCAGCACTTGGCACAATTTCCTTATCCTGTCACATTCACACATAATCATACCTATAGAAACACTTATTTTCATACACATTCATACTTTAATACTTTTACACTGAGTCATAATTGCACTCTTCACCAAACTCAAAGGCACACATTATCAAATACAATCACAAGCACACTCATTTTTATAAACTCAGCCATTTTCTGACACATGTCACCCTACTCTCACACTCATACACAATTATACACAATGTAGCCACCTGACACACACTGATACATACATATGCTCACTCCCATTCAGTACCCACACGAATTCACATTAATTCAGAATCACACTTAGTTCACACCCAGGCTTAGATCATTATGTTCTCACATTTTCACATATTCTCTTATTCACAACTGCACACACAAAATCGTGCACTCCCATACATCCCCATGTGCACACAATCTTACTACTTGACACTCATGTCCATTCACATTTATACCCTCTCATGCACTAACTCCCATTCCCATTCACACATATTCACACTGTCACAATAACACTTCCCACACACTCACGTTCTTACACATTCCCTCTAATACTGACAACACATTCACATTGCTACACACATTCACACCAGTATACGTGTAGTGGCATACATAGTCACTAACAGCATTTACACTGGCACACACCACACTGACTCACACAATTAACATTATCATAGTCAATTCATAAAAATACATACATGTACTCACACAGAGGCAGTGACTGATTTCACATATGGCCACAGAGACTGACCTTCACTCAGACTCACATTCACCCTGCCACATCCTCCCTCTGATATACTTGCTCACACTGATCCACATGCCTACACAGTCACACTGATGCATAAACCACTGACTCTCACTTGACACATTCTCCTGAACTACCATGGACTCTTATCTGGACTCTCACTGAATGACACTGAAACATACTCAAATTGATGTTAACCTACACTCCCTCACTGAGTTGATCCTATTGACCCATATCTACTCGTATTGATTTACACATGCTTATAGTGACCCATATTCTTATGCATATACCCATGTACACTTTCCCAAACTCTTATACATGTCACCGTACTGATATTGCCACATTCACATACTTTTTCACTGATATACACACACACACAATAACACACCCAGATGCAGATAATAATTCATAATCACAGCTGTCACTCTCTTTTCTTACTTGCCACTAATATTCTCCTCACCCCTGTGTTAAAGGAAGAGTGTTAGTCTCAGCCAGGGGCTAATGGGACTGAATCTTTTCAGAGGAGAAAAGAGTGGAATTTATGTCTAAGATTAAAAAGAGAAAGCTCAAATGCACAGATTAAGTTGTATGTCCTTTTGCCAGTTTTATTTTATAGAAATCATCTCTAATAGAACCTTAGCCAGTCCTATGCAAAAGAGGTTGGGATTTTTTTCCCTAGAAGTTTATGGCTTAACTTCTTACTTCATCTCTATATCAAAGGGAGGAGAAGGTGAAAAATGTGTTTCTTTATGCACTCTTAATGGTTTTCTATGCAAAAGCGTGTGTTTCTGATTTTATGATCCAGAATCATCTATAGATTAGACTCATGGAAAAGGGCAGTACTGCTCTAAGCAGTCACTGCTAATCTAGCCAGGTCTACTTTTACCTTGTAAACCCAGGAACATTGTATTCAAGAATGAGAGAGAAAAGATTAATAAGTTAACAGGATATAAAATAAATTCTGTTGTGAGTGTACATATGCATCCATAGATCTTGCTGGAATTTCAACAGCTGTTATTAACGAGTTAACAGAGGAAATTTCTCAGTATGCATGAGTAAAGACAAGTTAAAGAAACATCCATACACTTCAGACAGAGTGTAGATTTCCCCATAAGAGGATAAAAAAAGCACAGTGGGAGCAAACCAGTAGACGAGGAGCCTAGAGCCAGAGCCATGTGCCACCCCAGTTCTCTACCAGATATAATAACATAAGAGCACCTTGTAGCAACCTTCCTAGCCTATGGCTTCCCATGCTAGAGATTCCCTGGGGCAAAAATGAGTGTAAAATATGAACAAGCTACCATTTGATATGGATCTTGTCACACCAGGAGGAAGAGCCTATACTCTGGAATACTACCTACCACCCCTAACACCCACCATTAGATTAAGAACTACTCTGATATCAGAGATAATATCATCCTACTTATTTTGGATTCTCAATGCCTATCACAATGTTAGACTCAGAGCAGTTACTTGTGAAACTCAGTTAAGAAACTAAAAGTGGTGTGTAGGCTGCAACATGCTGTCAGGACAGATCCAGTGCCTCTCTTCTTCAATCCTAGAATTTCATTGGCATTACCAGGTTAGATATAGAATCTTCAATGGGCCCACATAGTGCTAGGCCTGTAGGAAGGCTCAAATGGGTGAAAGAAACATGTTCTGCCCATTTGAAGACAAAGTCACTATGAAACAGTGGAACAAGACAACAGTCTTGAAACTGGGGGTTAGAGGAATTTTTATCTTGTAATTTAGTGGTCTTCAGTCTCCAAAGGCCTTTGAGGGCCTGCAAGTGATTGGTAACAGCAGTCAGGATATAGGGAATTTACTTTCCAAAGCAAACCTCCTCATAAACATCTTGCTTAACATAGGACTGTGCCATCTTTCTAGAAGATTGTATAAAAGAGCCCTTTGTCATTGAGCCTAAGATAGAGAAAGAAAAGTGAGCTATAGACCTTGATAGAAATTTTATACCACCTCCACCAAGAGACGGCTTTAGAGAAATAGCCTAGCAAATTTATATTTCATAGTTTCCATCAATATGCTGAGATTCACCAAAAGTAATTTTTATAATTTATAGGACTGGCTGAATTTTAGGAAGGGAAAAATGCACTTGCCAGAATTTACTTGAATGCAGTGAGAAGCACTAAGTGAGGATACCCACCCCTTTGCATTTATATGATATTTTATACAAAACATGTATTAACCCATTCATTATGATAGGACATTAAGACCACCACCTCTAGAATCAGTAGATTAATAATTGAATTCCAATTTGACTACTACTTAGCTGTGTAACCTTTTTTGAATAAATTATTAAGTCTCAGTTTCCTCTTCTATAAAATGGGAGTGGCACTAATATCATCTACCTTGTTGAGTCATTGTGAGGATGAAATGAAAGCATTTAGCACAATATCTGGCCTATAGTAAGTGCTCTACAAATAATTACTTAAATTATTTCAAAGCATTTCCCACATGTGGATCATATGAATGCCTCACAACCTCTTACTTCTGTAGTTACCTGTGGCACATGTGTCATTACCACAGCTCTTTGAGGTAGATGCCTTCAAAGAAACAGAACTCTAGGATAATGGTATGGTCCTTTGCAGCCAAAGACCCAATTTTCACAGCACTTGTTGCCTATTTTCCTTTATTTCTGTTTGATGATAAGCTAGAAATCTGTGTTCGTTCCTTCTTAAGAAGATGAGTGAAAACAGAATTAACCTATGGAGTTTTCTCAATTCCTTTGTCATGTTTATCTGACCATTGCTGCAATGTTTCTTATTAATTTAAATGGCCCCTCTAGTCTTCCAACATTCTCATTTAAGTATTAAATCCCTCACTTTTGTCACCTTCATTTACTGGCACAGAAACTTGGGAGAAGAGGAATAAAATAGACTCATGACACTGGTAGAGGCTGAGATCTGGTCTATAACCACAAGTACACATCTGCCATTATTCTAATGTTGAAGTAGCTACTTTATGGATAGAGGATCTGCTCACTTCCAGGCTTTGGTCCAAAATCCACAGTGGAGGTACAGTTCACTTACTCCAAAGCCCTAAGAATATTTGTGTCTGCAAAAGTTGTGAGTAAATGAGAACTCATCATATCATATGATACTGTTGTGGGATTGAGGAAGCATAATAAGAACATGAGCTTTAGATCACACAGATATGAGATTGTATGGTTTTACTCTTCTACTTACTAGCTCTATGACCTTGGCAAGTGACTTGATGTCTCTGAATGTCCGTTTCATTCATAAAATTGAAATGAGACCTTGAGTGTTATGCGAGTTATGTTAACTTGTACATGAGTAATTTTTAGCAAAGTGCTGGGGACATACTATCTCAATGAATGGTGATGATTTTGTTTTTGGCTTGTGAAATCTTTGGCAGTAATTGTAAACATATTTTATTGGTAGAATATCTTAAATTACTTCAAAGCATTTCCTACATGTGGATCATTTGAGTGCCTTACAACCTCTTAGTGCTGTAGTTACCTCTGGCACATAAGGAAATAGATTCAGAGGGACCGAAGGACATATTGAAAGCCATGAAGCTCATTAGCAGCAGTGATAGGCTGAGAAGGTCCCAGTCCAGGTTGAATGTTTGCGTCTTTGCTTAGCAAAAACTCTTAGGGCTACAGTTAGCAAATAAGAGCTGCTTGAACTGAGCATGACCCTTCTTGTGAAAAAAAATGTATAATCTCTAGCTACAATTTATCTGCTAGCCAAATTACATTGTGTTTCTCTATGTATCTTGTATGATGCTCAGCCCATTTATAAGAAAACAGCAAATGTGACATCATAAGAGTACCTTTTGTAACAAGACTGAGTGTTATATGCCCACAGTGGTATTCACCACCAGAAGTTGGGACATGTTGTGGTTTTCTTTTCATGCTGATAGAGTAATACCAAATGTCCATAGTCTGGATATACATTCTGAATGGCCCCATGGAGAGGTGGACACATGGGCTGAAGCTGTTATTGCCAAGTTGCACCTTACTCTCATGCTGATGGTCTCCAAATTAATGTCATAATGCCAAATGATCATGTTAGAACTGCTACTATATTTGTACTTACTGTCTTAATCTTGCTGTCTATATTGAGAATTAATTTAACTATAAAGGTATTTTTTTCCATCACATTTAAATTGTTTCTTTCAGCTTTTCATTACTTGCTGTGTGGTTTATAACTCTCAAAGACAAAATGCTTATATACACATTTGTTTTGCTTCCCACTAGATATTTCTAGTTTAATTTTGACTGAGTTATTCAATGTGTTACTGTGTTTGTTCTCTCTTTGTATATTGACTTATGCAGATAATTAATCTTTGTAGGATTTTATGTTTGTTGGCAGTCTGTGTAAAAAAATTAGATGTATTTACTATAATACTTATAAATGCTGTACTATTGGCCCAAACCAAAATAATGTGCTCTTATACTTTTAGGAATATGATTATTATTGGTGGTCCAATGACCACTAATACAAGGGACCTCTAACATAATTATATTTGCTATACCAGCACACCAACTTCAGTAGCTGTTATTTTATCACTATTCTAAGCTAGTTCTTTTATGTCAAATCGAGAGAGAGAGAGAGAGAGAGAGAGAGAGAGAGAGAGAGAGAGAAACAAACTGAGGTATAGTTCTGTTTGGAATCCCCAACAAAAACTAAAGGCTACACTGGAAATGTAATATACAGCATGGTTACTATAGTGAATAAAACTATATTGTATACTTGAAATTTGCAAAGAGTAGATCTTAAGTGTTCTCACCATAGCCCTCTCACCCCTTCCCCCAAAATAAAGGTAACTATGTGAGGTGATGGATGTGTGAATTAACTTGTTTATGGTAATTATTTCACAATGTATACAAATATCAAACCATCACATTGTACACCTTAAACATATATAATTTGTATTTGTCAATTATACCTCAATAAAGCTGGAAAGCCCCTAAAAACCAAAAGAAAATTAGGCCTACCAAACTCCGTTAAGCTTTATGGTATAGAAATGTATTTCTACCCAGATTTCCATTTGGGGTCATGAGATTAGTTAATCCCACTAGGCCTAGCATTCCTGCCATCTTTGGCCAATGTCCAAAATAGAGATACTCTTGAAATCTCTTTTCTTCCATCTTTCTATTCTTATACTGCCTATTGTGCTTCTCCTTTGATTCATTTTTCTCAGTGATGTCTTTTTACAGAATTATTTCTATGTTACTATCTGGAACATTCCACTCCGTGGGGGAATAAAATCCCTAAGTCTTTCATCTTAGATATCTGCCACATTTTCACCTCAGTTATAGTTCTGAAATTCAAAGCTAATCTCACCATCCCACTACTTGTAACCTCTTCATCTAGACAGGAAGTGTTCAAACCTTAAAGAAAGGCATACAAGACCCTTTCTAATTTTGTCTCTACTGATCTTATATTTTTCAATCATCCCTCTTTGCTATAGTCACACCAAGTTACCTGCAGTTCCTCTAATACACTTTGTTGTCTCTAATCACCCCTGGACCTTAACAACTGTTATTCCTTGCACCTGAAAATTTTCCTCCCCATGGTAGTTTACTTGTTCTTCCTAATTCAGCTCAAGTGTGCTTCCTCTATGAAGCCTCCTTCAAGCTGTTGGAAGTCCCTTTCTCTGTCCATCAGTGGCAACCTGTTGTCATCTTTGCACTGAGCTGTCATGGCCAAAAGCCATTACATCTTAAGTCTGCTCTGGGCCAGGAACTGTAACTTGTTTATCTTCTACCCTAGAACCTGGTGAATTTCTATTTATCTTCCGATACCATACTCAAGTGCTATATCCTCTGATTCCTCTGGATATCATTAGCTACCCTTCTTCGACTGTCCTTCTGAAGCATCCCTATCTTTCTGGGCACATGCTAGACACTGTGTAAATGCTGAATTAATGAATTTATGAAGGTTTAATGATTTCCTCAAGATCACAGAATAATCCATAAGTGGAGCTAGAATTAGTCATTCCTTTTTTATAACTCCAAAAGAGTTAGAGACAACTAACTAGAATTGTCTCTAACTCTTTTGGAGTTATAAAAGACCTACTAACTAAAAATCAGCCCCCAAACTAAAACTGCATAATAAGATGCAAATTAGTGATTTCAATTAGTTCTAGTAAAAAAGAGAAGAGGCTTCTTTTAGGAAACAGAAGGAGTTTCTTTTTCCAAGTGTTTTATTCTTAATTTCTCCAAAAGAGGTCTGTCCTGCTCATATATAGCTATGGTTAAATAAAATGCTTTGTGCCAGGTAATATTGATCCCTTCTTTTGTAGTTTATCAGGAGCCAGTGTTTTTGCTTTTTTAAAAATGTCATATACATGTTGCTTTTCTTCCATAGTTTAGAGATATATTATCTTCCTTACATCATACCAGCATCATTTAGTTCAGCAGAAATGGGAGCAAGGTTAAAAAAACGAATCTAGCATTATTAGAGTATTTGTTGGTTAGAATATACTGTTGAGTAATGGCTTACACCAACCCTAGAGCTTTCCATTTTTGAATCCTGGTGAACTCATACTCATCCTTCAATACCTTGCTTCAATACCCTCATCAGTTACTCTTCCTGTTATGTCTCTCCAAAGCATCCCATGCCCATCTGGGCTGCATCACATTATATTTTCTATTGTATGTATTGAATACATGTCTTCCATCCTCACTGAACTATAAACTCTTAGAAGACAGGAACTAGTCTTCATCTCTCTTTGTATATGCTCTGTACCTGACACAATACCTGGTACATATAAATGTTGGTGGCAAGGAGCTGAAAGGCAAGGCAATGATGTTCTTAGGAACAATATCACTTTCCTTATGTATGAAGGTATGGTCATTGCCAGTGATTTCTCACATAATAGGATAGTAGTCACTTAAAAAGAGTCTCACTCTCTTCTGAACTACTGCAGTCCCCTTTTTAGGTTTCTCTTCATTTTGCAATACACATACCCTTACTTTTTTGTAGTTATATTTTTATCTGTTTATTAAAAATACATTTTACATAGCAACCAGGAATTAAACCCACTGCTCAAGTATATAGCCTCACTCAGGGCTGGGCATTTATCTCTTTACCCCCAGCACCTTGAACGGTTTCTGGCACATAGGCTTCAATAAATATTTATTGTTTGCACAAATGATACACGCAAAGATGGGTTACTTAAGAGGCATATTCTTAGAGTTACTATCTGGCCCCTCAAAGGGTAGTAGGTCTCTGTTTTCGTCTCAGGATTCTTTGAAACAAAATTCAACCAAAAATCAACAAGAAAACTTGTAATTGGTGTACTTCCCTGTAAAAAGCAATGTTAGGCTACTATAAGATATTTTCCTTTTTAATACAACTATGTAACCTATATACCCTCATTACTAAGCTGGGCAGAAGAGTATAGGGCATGCCTGGGCTACTTGTCAAAGGACAAAACTGGCTGATGGTTGGCTAACATGACTGAATGAAGGGAATGTATCACGCTCAGTCTCAAAGGAGAAAGAATACTCTGAGATGGTCATTGTTTGATGAAAAGTTCTAATGCAGACTTATATATATTTATTATAAACACTGAAATTTTATCTCTTTTATCTCCCCTCAAATTTTTGTCAGGATGTATTGTAAGCCACAGTGCAGGCTCCACAGGAGTAATTTGGGAACTCTACTGACTGATTACCCCCTCAGTCCTACTGACTCCAGCTCCTTGTACCAAACCCTGCTTCTGCTTTATCTACAATTTTCTTGCCATATCTTCCTTTGAGGTGAGGGCTGGGCTCTGTGCTCTTAGCCTGGGGGCTTCCCAGGGCCGTAGAAAGTTTTAGGCATATGGAAATCTTCACTTTGTGTGTGTGTGAGCACTAGGGAAGCAAAGCTAATGATGCATTGGAGTAGGGATCTGTTCTAGGATGAACCAATGATGAGCTATTTCTCATATAAATACACAGTGGCAGCTGCAACCAGGTAATAGAGTAATGGGCAGCAAAAAGAACAACACTATTTGATAGAACAGCTTACAACTGAAGATCTTGTGTAAGCTGGTCACAGGAAAGCCATGAGAAAGCCAACATGCTCAGTTATGAAGTTGTCCTTCAGAGCTGGCTTTTGGTTTCTAGAAGAATTTTCTTTGAGTAGATTATGACCTTTTCTTATACCCATGGCCAGTTTTCTTTAAAGCCAAACATTTGTTTTTAGTGGAGTTAGGAGGATAGGGATTTCCTACAACTAAGGTTATGGCCTTAGTTTATTCTCTACTATTTGTGAAGTGGGATAGATGGATAGTAGGCCTTGTCATGTCACATTCTTCCTTCAGTATTTGAGGGAAAATTTTTTAAGCAGTGTTTCCTCTTCCTTAATCATAGCTCCCAAATAACTGAGATACACACAGCTTTTTAAAAATATGGGCAGGTGAACGTAGGTCAAATAACAAAAGTTTGAAGAAGCGTTACTGCATTTTATTCTGGCTTAAATTCTTTGACCTTTAATTCTGGCGAGATGCCATGTTTTGTGTGAAATATGCACATTGTTTAGTAGATCTACATTCCTAGTTTATAGATAATACTGAGGTCTCAAATTACCCCATGTAGCTCTTCTTTTCACACATGATATGGGCACCATCCTTGTAGAAAGCTGATTTGAGTAGAGACAAATTGAGACTAGAGCAAGGGCCTAGAATAATGAGCCATGACAAGCAGATTGGATGACAATGTCCAGGCATCTTTGTGGTATACAAAAAGCCCTAGCAAATTCTGGAATTTACATTTTATGCTTGGATTTGAGGAAATCTGTGGCTCTTTTACTGGAGTGGATCTGGGAAAGGTATAATTATCACCCATGAATAATACCAGGAGCAGCTAGAACCCCAGATACTCAAGACATTTACCATATCCTACTCATTTTGGCTGTTAGTCTGCATCTAATGTTTTTTATCTGAATGCTTGCTAGTATAGGAAGCATTTAGATAAACCTATTACTAGGTTTTGCTTCTCTTTTTCCAACACATTTTTTTGAGGCATCATTTAAGCTAAACTCTTTTCTTATGCTTAAAAAATTTCTGCCTTTGTTTTTTATGCATTTTTTTCTCTTAGGAGCATCAGTTTAGAAATGAAAACTAAAACCTAAAACTAAATATTTGTGAGATGATTATTAGCATATTCTTGGCATTAGCTCATGCAGCCAGCACAATGAATAATAAAGTAAGGTGCTGCATGCATTTAGAAGCTTAAGAAGTCATTGGAAAAAGAGCTCTTTGTCTCACATAATATATGCAGTATATGAGGTCTGGATGCTAGGGTATACCTATCGATTTTCTTATTTGCAACCTATCATTGAAATTTGCAACTATAATATTGCTGATTTATTGGATTCAATTAATGTCAGGTTCTTGCTGAAAACAATGGAAGTCACTCAGAGATGTTAGCAGAGAACAGGGATACAGCAGAACTGTCCTCATTTGCTTATGTATATGAGGGAGAACATGAATGTATTCTATGTGAGTGTGCTTGTATGTGTGCCATTAGTGAAGTATCTTTTGCAGGATCTAAGTATGAAAGTAGGCAGCTGTAAAAAGAGCTAGTTACCTCTCTTGCTTGTCTGGCTGCTTTTGCAAATCTGCCTAACAAGTAGCTCAGCTCTTCCTGATTAACTGATCTTAGAAATGGCTTCCCTCCATTACATACTGTAATGGTATCTCCCAGGTGAGGCTCTCTGAAACAGCACACCCCTGTCTCTGATATCAAAGTTTCCTTGGTGCCCCAGAACAGATGAGCTCTAAAACAAGGCCATCTAAGAATTGGTATTACTGGCCAACAGAACCTGTTGGAGTTCTGTTAGTAAATCACTTAGCCTTGGGTCTTTGGATGAGAAATGCAGTCGAAATCAGTAAGTAGCAGCCTGAAGTGGGTTGAAATGAAAAAGCTAGAACTGTCATATAAATATTTAGGAAGGATAAAAGTATATATATGAAAAATGTTGTCTTTGTGGGTTTACTTGGATACATGTTGTATTGGTGTAGTGGAAAGGGAATTGAGAAGAGTTTGAGATTCTAGTCTCGTTTCTTTCACTTATTTTGTGATCCTGGTAACTAACTTAACCTTTATGCTCTGTCAATTGCTCATGTGGAAAATGGAGATGGTACTCCATTCTTCACATGTTGTTGTCCAGCTCAAATAAAAGCAAGACATAAAAGCTCTTTGGACATTACAAAGTTGTATAGTAAAAATTGAGCTTTTGATAATCAGATGGTAGCTGGTTTCTACATTATGCCCAATTGCTTGGCAGTTAGTCTGATATTTCCAAACATGCTTTCCTGGTTCAGACATACTTCGAGTGGGCATATAGGTTTATGCAAAATTATGAAAAATTTATAGCTGCAACAATTGCATAGAATATATAGTTTTGTTTCATTACCTTGCATGTGTATGTAATGCCTATTGGGAACAGGATACTGTATTAGGCAGTATGAAAGCATACAGTTATGATGAAGGGGGCCTTACCCTCAAGGAGCTTATGATCTAGTGAGGGGAATGACATGTATAATGACTATATGCAATTTGAGACAAGATGATGGAAATGCTAAGTCGGGCCCATCTGGATGGCTAAGGTTAGTGGTTGGTCTGTCCCTTGTTCACCTAGTCTGAGAATGGGAGTATGGTTTTAGAGCTGCTGGGAGACCCTGACCAGGCTTGTTATCTTTTCTGTAAAATGAGATGAATGCTCTTTCTCTCCTCTTTGGCATTTAACATATTATGCAAATTAATATCTGAAAAGTCGCTGGATATCTTCAGATATCAAGTTTCCATATAAATGTAACAAACTGTATAATCTTTATTTTAAATTATAATGCATTGTCACTTCTTTTAAAGGCTAAATGATTTTTTCTTTATTTTTTGGCAATTAAAAACAGTCTACTACATCTTCTTACATTGTCAGTCATAAGTGTCTGAGCTGTTTGGTTAAATTGCTAATAATGCATCCCAGATAAAGTGGGTTTAATATTAGTGTAAGCTCTTTAGCAAAGCAGTTTGTTTCCCAGTCACAGTCTATACCTGGAAGCTCAGCTAGCCATTTTGAAAATGTGTGCTTTTGTTTACAGAGAATCAGCAAGTAACACTTGCATCCTTTTTCCCACAGCCAAAGTACAAAATTCAGTGTATACATCATCCTGATAATAAAAGTAGCAACCTCATCCTTAAATACAAAGAACAAGCCAGTGTTAATATCATTGTCAAAGGAGACATTAGCTTACTTTAAATCTATGTTTAATTAACACCTCAGTCTAGAAGCTATCATTAAAAGTTCAATTTGTCTTGATGTATAGAGCTAATTCTTGTTATAAAGATTTCTCAAGTTCTAGAAATTTGAAATACTCTCATATTTTGTTACTCTTTTTAACATCGTGAGAGTTCTTTGACTTATTTAATATAATTTTGAGATCCTAAAATCTATCTTGTTTCTTATGTGCTTGTGTCAGTTTGGCTGTCATTTCATTAGCTCAAGGTCTCTTGCAATCCCGTTCTTCATGTAGATGTCTCAGAAACATTAGAAAGTTTACCCTGGAAATTTTCCTCAGGCTATATCTCATTTCTGTGTTAGATCCCCTAGTATGATATGGAAAGGATATTAAGAAATATTTATGTGCTCCCAATTTGTAGTAATAACCCTGAGTGGCTGGTGGTTTTAGAGCTTTGCTGCTATGAGTATTAGATCATAGCTGTGCATCTACTGGCTTGGGCTTTTGTTTATGAAAGGAGGCCAATATTAGTTTGTTTCTCATTGGTAAGATATGCAAATAAACAGTTATTTAGATTTTGAAAGCAGACAGGACAATACAGACATGTGGTTTGTCTCTGAAGGTACCAGATCTGATAAAGATATTTATTGAAATTGTTGATGGCTTAATAGAGGGCCTTGCAAGTTGTAGGACAAGTATTTCTGGATTCTCACCCTTCACACATCTGGGTAGAAGACTTGTGGCAAATGGACACAATTGACATTTTTTGGTTGCATGCAATTCAGCATGTATGCCAGAGTATGAATTTTGGCCACAATAGCTAGAATATAATTGATTACCTATCTTTCCTCTTGACTCCTTGGACATGCAAGTTGGTGGCTTTTTAACCTACTGAGCATTCTCTGTCTGGTTTGGCACTGCACTGATTCATAAGAGAATGCATTTTTGAGGAATGAGAAAATGGTGAAAATTTTTTATAATACCTACTCATTTCATTTGAAGTTGCCACACATCTTGATATAGTCAATAATATTGTAATAACTATAGTGCCAGGTAGGTACTACTAATCAGGGGGATCATTTCATAAATTTTATAAATGTCTAACCAATATGCTGTATACCTGACAATGATATAAAATAATATTAAAGTCAACTCTAATTGAAAAATAAAAATTAAAAAAAGTTTTCCTCTAAAATGTTTTGCAGTAAATCTCTATGTCAAAAGATAAGTCAGTGAAGGACCGTGTATATGGGTTTATGTATATTCCTGTGTTTGCATGCTCTCATGCTTTGTGGGGGAATGGAGGGAAGAGAAGAGAGAAGAAAGATAGGGAGAGGAAAAGAGAAGTAATCTTTTCTGCTACTCAGAAAAATGAGTGTTCAGGCTCCTTGGTTATCATGAGACAAGAGGCACATTTCTCATTACTGATGAATTTCAATTATAACTACCAAGCATTGGTAAACCACATTTAGTCCCAAAGGCTGGATCAAAATATATAAACTATCTACAGAAGCCATTTGAATTCTCTCTGAAAAACCTAGTATCCAGCTATGAAATCAGTCTGTGAACCTATATAAACTACTGTTGGTTGTCTTTTAAAGTTAGCTGTTTTTGTACAATGCTAAGGGGTAAGTTCTGAAGTGAAATGAATGGCCTATGGCTAGATCCAATGTGCCACTTACTTGCAAGTTCCTGTTCTGTTGCAGAAGTGAACAACAGCAGTTAAACTTTAAAGATAAACAGTTTTTTGATTGGGTTCCTAAACAAAAATAGTGCTTTTGTACAATTCTTGAAATAGAGCCTATAGCCACCACAAACAAAATCTTGGAAATAATGACATCATAGGCAGATTGAACTCCAATAAATTAATAGAAAGCTGTCTCAGAGGAGGCACCTGGATTAGTAAATTGGCATTGTTTACAAACATAACATAATAGCATCCCTCTTTTTACTATCTTTGTGGAATAGGCAGACTGTACCTCCCATTTGAGAAACAAATTACTTTAACAGCAAGGCGTCCTTACAGGTCTCTGCCCTTTCCACATCTATCTTTCTAAAAGTGTGCTTTGAAGCATTTGCTTTGAAGGGGAGTTAAAAATAACGAGAGCCTCCTGAATTATTTTTTGTCACCAAATCAAAATTATTTGGAACCATTAGAAGATGTAGATAGGTTGTGCCTTGTAAAGGGTAATAAAAAAACTGAAGTAATATCAGGATATTCAAGCAGAACTAATCTGAAATGTCTAGGTAAATGGAATGACTGATGTTCATGTGTGGGACTGCACAAAGATTATTCACCTTCATTTCCATGTTTGTAAAAGGTTTATTCCAGATCCTTTTATAATCCCCTGATGAGTTCAATGGGAATAAAACAAATCCAGTTTGCTGGACAGTACAAATGTATGCTATATAAGCTGGGTCTTTTGGAGAATGCCTGTAATATGGACCACAGTAGGGTTGACATTTTGGTCAGGGATTTCTAGTGTACTATAAAAAAGTATATTATATTACAAGTGGCCCCTTTTTCGCAACCTAAACTATATCTGGTCAAATAAGATCAGGATAATCAGGCAGCCAGGAAAGAAGCAGGGAATCTACCTACCTTTTGTGTCTCTGGCCAGAGACAGTAATTAGGAACAAAAAGAGCCACTTTGTTAGCCACACCCATTTATTAAGAAAGAAGGAACCTAGTATATTAAATTACATAGGTATCGTAGTATCCTGACTGGCTTAGGCTCTTACTTGCCTTATTATGCAGCTCTGTATATCATTTTAAAGAGGCCAAACCTGTTTCTCTGATTTCTGTCATCTTAAGTTAAGTAATCAAAGACATCAGAAAATATGTATCATCCAAATATGGTTTTAAAAAACTTCTAGGTATTTCTATTTAAATCTTCAGTTCTTTTAAAATAACTTTAAATTTTCATCATTTTTATCAAATTTCATTATTATATAAGCTAGATTTTGTATAACTGAGCTTTATTTAATAATCACCTCATATTCAGACATTATTTTTGAACCCAGAAAAGTAAAATAGCACAACAAAAAAAAGAAAGGAAAAAGAATGCTTTGTTTCTGATGGCAAATTCTTCTCAGTGACTTAAATTAAAACCATGAACCTGTCCAAAACAGAATAATGCTACTGGTGAAATCAGTCTCAAACTCACTTTTCTTCTGGAGAAACAGTAAATTTAGAAGGACCAAAATCAAAATGCAAAATAGAAATCAGACCCATTAGCACTGATTTCATATTCTAGTTAAAATATGTATTAGCACCAGTAGTATCCATGAATAGACTTGACATCAGTTACTTTTCATTTTGCCTTGTGTTTTAGTTTTACCTATATAGGAAAACATAAGACTTATCGAGTTGTTGTTGACAAAACATTTAATACTTAGTATATTTACTATCATGATTACTGAAAAATATACAGAATTGGTCCTAATTCATTAAGATAATGTAAGGCATGACACTTGGGAAAGGAAAAGAGATCTCTTGTCCAGTCATAATCAAGCCATGATTGTTAGTTGGCAATCACCTATGCAGATGGATATTGATATTTATTCTTGAATACTTACAGGCTGTAAGTATTTGAGAAAATTTAGAATATAGTAAAATAAAACAAATTTTCTATATAACATGATGTAACTTAATTAGAATTCATGACTGAAAATAAAAAAAAACAATGTAACAACTAAAGGGCTAAAAAATTATGATATATTATTTCTCATTACAGTGGCTAATGAATGGGGAGATCCTGGTTTTGTTGTTGTTCTACTTAGGTTTGTTTATACTAAATATTGGAATAAAGTGACGTGCTAAGTTGTGTTAGGAGAGTTCTTATGCTTTTAAATTAGTGCTAGTTAATTCTCAAATTTACACAGATTTTTGTTACAACAGAATTTAATTTTTCTTGTTTTCAAACTAGAGATCCACTTGAAGAGTACTCTTAACACCTGACTTGCATGGCAAGTTTCAGGAACCTAATAAAGGACTCAAATTAGAATAGGAAAACAGCTGGAAACAAACATTTCCTTGGGGAGTCCATGATTTTCCAGTTCACTTTACCCTTCCAGTGGCATGAAATTCGAATATAATCATCCCTAAGCACAAGATACTAGAGAATAAAGATACTAAAGAACATTAAACCCAGACTGATTCTTACAACCCTGTTACTCCTGTCAACTACATTGTTTCCTGTTCTAGGATATAAAATATGACAAGGAATAAGCTTGTGGTTATCTCCTCAGGAAGTGGTCATCTTCTTAGAGCTTCTCATTGCTCCTAGTGACATTTGGCTCAGCTTTATCTTCTACCCACTACCTAAAGATGGGGCATTGTTTCCTCTATCAGTATACCCCAATGCTGCTGAAACTCCCAGGTCTACTAGATTGCTTCTCAGTTCTTTCTCACAAAACAGTAGTATGTGTTTTGTAAGTTAGGTACACACAGGTAAGAATCAGATGCCAAAGCCATCCCAATGTCAAAGCAGCCAACAAATCATTGTTGTTGGCCATTAAAAATCAACAGCCAAACTTGTGTCAATTATGAATTCTAAGGAGGTTTTGCTACCTGACCATTACAATGAACAGGATGGAATTTTTAGAGAAGATTGCAAATCGTCAACTAAAAGACTAAGTGGACAACAGAAAATATAGTTTCATTTTGAGAAAAGGAAGAGACCTTATGTGTTTGTGTATGCAAATTGAAAAGCCATTATTTATTGCCTTCACTCTTCTCTTTGGGAAATTGCATTGTTGGTCTTTAGGGTGGCAGCACCTTTCCCTCTGGAAAAGAACCCCTCAAAGTTGTCAATTTGAACCCTGAGACAACATGAGACTAATGCATTTATTTCTAAGATGTTAGAATCCTCATATTTATTAGATTGTCTTTTATACTGTTCCTTTCTTAACTCCTGTTTTCTCCTCCTCTTTCTTTAGGAGCTGTGAAATTAGTTGTAACTGAAAATGTCTGATAGTCTGGATAATGAAGAGAAACCCCCAGCTCCCCCACTGAGGATGAATAGCAACAACCGGGATTCTTCGGCACTCAACCACAGCTCCAAACCACTTCCCATGGCCCCTGAAGAGAAGAATAAGAAAGCCAGGCTTCGCTCTATCTTCCCAGGAGGAGGGGATAAAAGTAAAGTATCAGTGGCCGGGCATAAGAAAAGGGGCTAGCTTATTCTTTCATTGTCACTTTCTTTCTTGGGTAGTCATTTATTGAGCATTGGCTATTCAGGGACTGCCTGACCTTTACATCTATATCTTCAGAAGTTTCATTTATCAGAGATAAATGTTTCATTGACTTATTGTGGGTTTATAGAAAATATATTTGTGCTACGTTTACCTTTCACATAAAATTGAATTCATAGCGTTAAGCCAAGGGAAATCATAGCAATAGTACTGTCGTGAATATATAAACAGTGACTTCCTTTCTGATAACTTAGAGGAGAATTTACAGTAATCCCTTCCAAACTACAAATTTTCCTTATTGGAAACTGGGGTATAGGTGTGTTTACTTCTGTATATCTTTTTGACAGTTGTGAAAATTTTGAACTGAGTATATGGGAGTCTGTCAAAGTTGCCACATGATTATCTCTCTGACTATATCACAAGGTGCGAAGAAATTTCTGAGTCATTTGTTTTCTCCCATTCTTCTGCCAGTTGTCCTCTATACATCAGTCCTATTTGCACTGAATATCATAACAATATATTATCATTTATTTTTGTATTGTTCATAGTACCATTTGGTGCTTGAATATCATATGCTGACATTTTGATACTTTGTAACACTGGAGTATATAAAATCTTTAGTAAGTAATTGTCAGGTTGCATTAATTAGCATAAAGCTTAAATATGGCTTCTATAAATGTGACTATTGAGGCAAAAGAGAGTGAAGTAAATACAGCAACACTGGCACTACAGAAAGCTACCAAAAGGAAAAGAAGGATGATGATTTTAGAAAAGAGAATGGACGTTCCTGATCTGCTTCTTCAAGGTAAACCAAATAGCTTTGTATGTTGTTTAAATGGTATTAATGAATCCACAATTTCTACCATAAAGAAATGTGAAATTCTTATTATTGCCTCTTGTACACTGACATTACTTACGAGATGCTTTATCCCTCATGATCTAAGGATGGAGAAGATAGAAATGATGTTAAACATCTGAATAAAAGATAAGAAAAAGCATAACAAAACACTTTTCATGTAAGGGATCTGTGACCATGCAAGAGGAATTTTTCAAGACATGTTTTCAGACACTGAAATTTTTTTTTTTTTGCCAGGAGCAAGGGAAGGTTTGAGAAACTTACAGTATACCATGATCTGGAGACCAAATCTTATGTGATGGTGGTGCTGAAGAAAGAAATACTAGACCCTGCAACTTCTGTGTTGTATCCACTACAACTACAGAAATGAAATAAAAAAGAGGATTATGTGCCTGCCAAATCTTTAGTGCTGTTGAGACCATCATGCTTTGTTCATCCCTTGAACAATCTTACTTGCTCTTTTGAAGAGCAAGAGTTAACTGATGCTAACATGAGATCATGAAAAACAGAGAGGCTGATATTTCTGTTTTGTGCCAATATTTCAGGTGACTTCATAGTGAAACCATTACTGCTTTACAGAAAACTATGCTAAAATCTTCTCAAAGGAAAAAAAAGCCAAGTTTCTGGTGTACTTGCATGCAAACAGAAAAGCCTGGATGATTCCTTCTCTGCTTAAAGAATGGTTTAAACAGTGCTTTCTTGTGGAAATTCAAGACTATTTAAAAGAAAAAATTGAATTCAAAGTCTTGCTGATTCTTCACAGTGCTGGTGGCACCTCAGATGCATTTGCCAGTACATTCTATTGTTAAGATTGTCTTTATAACTAGTCTCATGTCTCAGATTCTCAGTCCCTTAGATCAATGTTTGATCTAGCCATTCAAGAAGACTTATGCCAAATTATTAACTTTATTCAAAATCTCACAAAGTTTCCTCTGCTGAAGATTCTAATGAGATTCCTATGCTATAACTAATGTTGTAGTCTTAATAAAAAAGCCATTAGGTAGTGTGGTGGAGCCTGTCATTAATGTAACCTGAGAGAAGACTTGGCTAGATAAGGTAAAATATCTTTCAGTAATCCTTCCTGAAGACCAAAAAAGAAAACTTTGAATCAGGAAGAATCTATGGGTGTTGATGAACATTTGGTGCCAGAGCAATCATTGGCTGAAGTTCAGTCATAGCCTGTTGACACTAATCCAAGTGATGTGATGCTGCTAGAATATGATTTGCAGAAAACTTCTAGTCCCCCAGAGGTGATTATCATAAGTGATAATGAAAATAATTAGGAAGCTATAGAACTGAAACAGCAGGAGCAAAGAAAGTAATGAAAATTGATCCCTTTACATGTCAAACTTTACCTATTCAAAGCTTGTAAGATATAGCTGAGTTCTATAAAGAGGTGCTACAATGCCTTAAAAATATTACATTGAACAGAAACCATCTTCAGCAGAACTTAAATCATCTATTTGCGACAACATGGATGGACCTCAAGAGAATCAAGCTAAGCAAAATAAGACAGATAAAACAGATAAGACAGATAGAAAAAGTTGAAAATCACATGATATCACTTATATGTGGGATATAAACCTAAAAGCAACAAAGGAACAGGCAAGAAAGCAGAGAGTCATGGACATGGACTATAGATTAGTGGTTACCAGAGGATACAGGGTGGGGGAATGAAGGAAGTAGACAAGGTAAAGGGGGTTGAATATCTGGTGACAGAAAGAAATCTTAACTATGGGTGGTAAAACACACAGTGTAAATATATATATATATATATATGCCTTACTGTTAAAGTGTACATCTGAAACATTGGATTTCATTAACTAATGTCACCATAAAAATTAATTAATTTTTAAAAAATCATCAAATAGTGCCATTTAATACCATTTCTGGACAGCTGATAAGCTGCCTTCTGACAAAGCTTGGATGATTTCATTGAACTCTATAAAGAAGTGCTAGGAGTATTTTTACACCATATTGGGAAGAAAGCAACCTCAGAAGTGCAGTGACCTCCACTAGACAGCTGAAAATCTGCCTTCAGAAAAAGCTCAAATTATTTAATTTGAACTCTATGCAGAAGTGCTAAGGTATCTTCAAAAAAGACTTCAGAAGACAGAAGAAGAGCCAAAGTCATTAATTCATACCACTTAAATTCACTTGCTTCATAAGGATAACGCCATAAGCTAGTTGATACAATTTCAGGATTGGATTTAGATGACCCCGAGAGCATGGAGAGCCATAATCTGAACAAACAGTCCACCTCCGTTCATTGCTTCATTGTCACCCCTATTTTCCACTGCCATAATGAATGTCAACACCTCTGGAAATCATCTCAGGATATAAATGGAAACTATGTAGAGCCTATATTTTTACTAATTTAAGCTATATGAACTCTCATTCTTTTCCCATAATATATCACTGTTATTGTTTTGTTTTACTATACAAATTATGTACATACACACACTATTTATTTATTTATTTATTTATTTATTTATTTATTTATTTATGAAGGTTTTCAAAACTTCATGTGTAACCTTACTTCCTCACTCTTTTTTTTTTTTTACCTCCTAAAATCAGAATTTCCTCAGCTGAACTTTCTTACCTTGAGGTTCATTTAGGAATCTAACCCTCATAGGTAAAGAGGGGTTACTGTTTCTATGTTTCTACCTTTTGATGACTGCTTCGGTTACACTACAATAATTCTTGAAGAATGGAAAGAGCACTAGACTTGCATTCTCGAGATGTGGGTTTGAGTCCAGCTCTTCCACTGATTGTGACTTTGGGCTAGTCGCTTAATTTCTCTGAACCTCAGTTTTATCACCTGTTAAATGAGGATAGTACTATGTAGCCT
This sequence comes from Macroglossus sobrinus, assembly GCA_004027375.1. Lineage (NCBI taxonomy): Eukaryota > Metazoa > Chordata > Mammalia > Chiroptera > Pteropodidae > Macroglossus > Macroglossus sobrinus. The sequence goes on from PVKZ01002417.1 coordinate 190,628, forward strand.
ACCTCACAAGACATTTTTGGTAATCAAATGTAATTCAAAATATTAAAATACTATTAAAAATAAATTTTAAAGTACTTGATAATTGTAAAGTGTTATTAGATTTGCATCATTCTGCACCTTACAAAGAACCAACCAAAAAACGAGATTTTAGAACTCTTGTTTCTTTAAGTAACTTTGTCTCTATCTAGAATTTATACATCAATTATAGAAAGTTAAAAAAATTAAAATTTCCCATAATTTCACAAGCCAAAGATAACTAACTGGGTTAGTATTTTTTCCTCCTGGACTTCCTTCTCATCATAGAGAAATTATTCATCAATACTAAAAAACTTGGAAAATAAAGATAATAATATAGAAAAAGATGAAAATCAGCCATATTCACAAATCTCATAAACAGTGTTAACATTTTGGTGGATTTCTTTCCAGACTTTTTTATAGCTATAAATAGACACATTTTTACATAGTTAAGATCATAATGTATGCAGTTTTATATCCTCATAGCATGGAGCCATACTTAACATTTTTATCATGAATATTTCTCCATTTTATAAAATGTTTTCATAAATATCATTTTTGATGGTATTGAATATTTTGTCATATAATGGCAACAATGGTTTATTTAACCATTTCCTTTTGTTGGACATTTGGAGTCCTTTCTAAATTTTTATCATAAATAATGACACAATGTCTATTTTATTAGTTAAATGAAAATAATTGCTTTGGTGACAGCAGAGGATTTTGTTTGTTTTAAGAAATCTCTAATAGCTACATTTCATTGAACAAATGGAACTTCAAGAGACAGGTAGAAAGAAGTAAGAAGTAGTAGATATAATTTCAAGATTGAGAATCTGTCTTTGTTGGAGACTGTTCAAAGAGCTGAATCAGGGTTGTTGAGCAAATTAGGAGAGACAGTCTACCACCATTTTATGATACTTCACTATAGAAAAGTTTTCAGAGTTTAGATCAGGAAAAAAGACTTCCTGAAAAGTGGTTTAATTCATTTTATGTATCCTGCAAAGCATGAGACTGATCAGATTTCTCTTTTGTTGGCTACTAGAAAGCTTGGAGCCAAATGTGTGGCCCATGCATAGTACTTGTAATGGGACTCTATGGTAGGTATGTACCTTGTATTAGCTTTTTTTCAGGCTCCATTTTATATTCCTACCTTTTTTGTTTCTTTTACTTTCTTATCTACTTCAAATTTATGTTATTACATTGTATTTTGTATATTCTTATAAGCCTTCTGATATCCATTTTGAGACAAGGTGAAGAATAAATACATGAATGAAGATATAAATACATGGAAAAGTTACATGAGTAAATAAACCAATACGACAAAGGCAGTGAGGCAAATGAGTCTGCCAGGACCCTGGAAATGGCACAGTGCCTCTAAAAATCATCAATGTTAAGAACTTGAAGCTTGAAAGAACATGTGGGAAAGAAGCAGAAATATAAGGCTACATTTGGAGGTCACAAATTTTGTGTGATGTCTGTGTTTTCTGAAGTGTGCTTATGTATCTTGTGCTGTGCTTGAGCATCAGGTGTGTTTCAGAGAACATGAGATGTTGTGTGAAGGGCCGTGTCTGTAGAGAACATTTATGTGCATTTTTTTTGTGGGGAATCTAGAGATATTTGGGAGATGATGACCCTGAGAAGGAATAGAAAGCCCCTCTTTCTAGAGGAGTATTAGTGGATAATTGGTTATAAGACAAATAGGAAGTGATCTACCATTTACTGACCTACCATTGGTTCCTGGGTGCTAAGCTGTGTAACAGGCATTTTACATATATTGTGGTTTTAAATCTTTACAACTGCTCTGTATTATCTTCTTTTTACAGATGAGGTAATTTAAGCCTAAAGCAGTTAAGCAGACAGCCTAGCATCACATAGCAGATGATGGAAGTCAGAAGTCTCCCAAGTCTCTTGAACTCCAAACCCTATGCTTGTTTTCTCTATCACACTACCTTGCAACAGAACAAAGGGCATATGTGGGAAACTACATTCCTAGTATCCAAAAGCCAGCAGTGGCTTTCATTTCTCCTTAAGAAGATGACACTGTGCTTTGAAACTTATTTCAATTTCATAAAAGGGGACTTTTTATTACCACTCAGAAGAAATTTTTTTTTAATTTTTTAATGATGGTGAGAAAATATTTATGACAATAGAGATTGTTAACATTTGATTTGGGTGTTCTGTGGGTTACTTTTTGTGTGTATACAGGCTTGCATATTGTTTTAGAAAGTTGAAGCTCTAAATGAGTTTGCTCATACATGTGAAAAAGTTCTTAAAGTACCACAAAGTTTGTTATTATTTTGCATATATGTTATTCTAATCCCTAGAATATGTTATCTTCTAGATATGCTACGTAGCAGGAAGCATTACTGTGCAATGATTATATTAAGAAGACTCTTAGTTATTCTTTATGGTTTTGTTAACCAAATGCTTTGGTCAATACACATTACTAACTTTAATTAATGCACAATAAAAAATATTTAGTGTGATAACTAGACTGAACAGTATGCAATCTTTCTTCGGTGATGCTGAAGACCCTTTGGGACCTTGAAGTAGCTCAAGGTTATTATTATTGTACCAACAATGAATGGGAGTCTCAATTTTGGGTTTTGTTATCAGAATGCAAGATGTCATAGAATATCTTGAATTGTGTTTATATTCTTCTTGGCTCTCCAAATGTAGCCCATACAGCTCTCAGCAAAGAATGCTCTTTGGAGATCATTGCACCACCCTTTAGAAAGCCTCGAGGGCATGGCATCTTTCTTGTCCTCCAGAGTCAGTGCTGTGTCCCAGGAGAAGAGTCTTCTGCACTGCTCCTTTACTCCTAGAAATCCACTGTGGTTGAAATGGGAAGAAGGTGGGATAATGATGCACTCTATCTACAAGGGCCTGTGCTTCTACTTCAAAGTCAATAAATTGGAAAATTAGACATAAATATGGCAGTCCACTAAAACCATTAGAAAGTCATTTCAAGAGAAGTATGGAATGAAAGATTGGGAGACGTATACTCTAAAGGAAAGAAGTAATAGTGACAAATTGAAAGAAAAAAAAATATTTGAGAGGGAGGTTAGGAGATGGAGAAGATATAGGGAATGGATAAGAAGAGAGGAAGACAGAAGAGAGTTGTATCAAACATTAAAATGAAATATCAAAAGGAGAGGCTGCTAGCTAAGTGATATGAACTTACTTCCCTCCTTAAAGCAAATGAGGCCCCTCTTTAATTCTCTTAAACTTGTGCCTTGTATAATTATCCACATGAGCAATGTGTCTGGGTTAGAACATTGTCTCATATATATATTTTTGTTTGTTTTCAAACATTTTCCATTGAAATTGGTGCACATATGAATTGGGTGTAAATGAGAGTAGAACCATTGTATGATTCCTGGAAGGAGGTGAGCATTGAGTCAACTTCCTAATGATTTTCCAGAATGATCACTGTTACTGAATGTTTTTGAAGATGATACCACTGAAGGTGATGTCTTTCTGCATGGGTGAGTGGGGGAGATCACTAGAAGGGCTCACATGGGACTATCATTTCCTTTCCCTGGTCATCTTCATGGAACATCCAAACTATGAATTGGGCTTGTAGCTGCTCTTATAGAATCAGGTACCACTTAGAGTATTTTTCTATACACTAAAGGCTGTTACTTTATGGAAAGCATATATTATTTCCCATAATCACTGAAGATTTGGCAGAAGATATGGGATTAATATTTCACCAGAAAGAATAGAACTAGACATAAATTTCAGATATGCTGATTGGATATGATGACTTGCAAAGGGTGAAATTTTCTTGGTTCTCTTTTGGGTCTCTCATAGCTTGAGCAGGTTCTACCTGAAGGCAAAAGAAAGGGCCTTCCCAACTATATACTTCTGATACTTGCTAATATAATGAAAGATATAATAAGAGCAATTCAGTTTAATCCTCTTTCTTGGTAGTTATATTTCTAAAGACTTCACTCATAGGATAGAAGTGCTGGGTTTAAAACGTGGTTCTCCAGCAAACACAGTCACCCTGTTACTAAGTATTTTGCTAATGAGATGATGTATTTTGGATTGTAATTATAGGGATATTACTGATTTCAAAGTGCTTTCATATTAATTACCTCCTTCAAATCTCCTACGATGGATGCAAAGATTATTTCAAATTGACAGAAAGAGAAGTTTAGAGAGATTAAATGACTTCCACAAAGTTGTCCCACTACTTATGAAAAGCAGACCTAGAATTGAGATCCCGCTACTTCTATTCTGCTTTTCATAAATTGGGAGTTACCTAACTTGTTCTGAAAATAGGTTTTAGCCAATGGAATGTGCAAAAATGAAATCTTTACAGAAGCATGTGAAACCTAACCCATATTCTCAGTCAGCAATTACAATAGTAGTCATACCTTTATCTTTACAAGTTGTTTTCCTGAGGGCTTCACTTGCTAGCAGAAAGTAACAGCTTTCATAAAAGAAAACATCATTATTTTCCCTGATTCCTGTTTTTTTTAAAACTTTGAAATATTTTTCTATTATAAAAATATCTGATGCTTTTACAATTAATATAAGATGATATGATATATAATATGAAAGAACTGTATTAAAATAGAACAGAGTCACCTCTCATCCTTTCTCAAATTTATTCTTAGTCCAGTATTTAAAGATTTTGGTCATTTTTTCCTCATTTAGTAAACACCTATTTCTTTTTCTGCCCAGAATTTGTATGTATTTTGCTCAAGATGCTAGATATAAGCCAGAAATATATTTGCTATGTAGACTTCTTTTTAAATATTTTACCCAACTTGCACCATCAATTTTTTAAAACACTTAAAGCCAAGAATAAATTATTTTTATGCCTAACTTTCCATTGTAATTACTACATATACTTTGAAGTATTTCTATTGGGAAAAATAAATTTGAAGTCCCACAAAATGACATATTTCTACAAAAAAATACAGGAAAGCTAGAGAATTGATTTCTTCTCGTGTAAAGGAAAATTAACATTTCATAAATCCATGAGGTAATAAATTCCTGTGAGTCCCTTCTCATAATATGCCCCCAAACAGAATATTTGTAACTGTTCTCAGATACTTATTCTCACCCAAGTATAAGGCTTCAGAAAGCTTCCTTCTAGGGGATTATGATACAGTGTGCTCTCTGGCCCACATGTCAGAGGTTGGAGCAAGTACATAATTCACTTTTCTGGTAGTTAGGTAGACATTAAAACATTTTAATTCTTAAAGGTACAAGGGCAGCATTTTATAAAAGATTGTTGTGAGGCATTGACTAGCAGCCTATTAGTGAATTAGAAAAATTAATGAACCACTGAAAGTACCTGTCACCCCACTAAAGAGTGATCAAATCACTAAGGGTCCTCAATTGGGAAAAGTGAGGGTTGCCACCCATAGGAGGTGGATGTCTCTTTAATAATATTTCTATATCCTTACAACATGGCTTTTCCAAAGCAAAGCTCAGGAATATTGAGATGAAAAACAGGCATTTTAGTATAATGGATCTCCAACCCAGCTAACCTCACTGCTCCTGGCAGAAATGGCCCCTATATCTGCAGAACAATACAGATTGCACCTAGGCAGGGAAAGTGGGATAAAGTAAGGAGGAGATGGAGAAGGGTTTCTAGTGTTAAGCTACAACTTGTGGGACAAGCGTACCTCCCAGGAAAATTCCAACCTCCGAAACTCTAGTACAAGCCTCCTAACAAAATATTTTATTAGAGCTCCTTTTATCTCAAAGGACTTCATGCAAGATCACAGGATAGGGATATATGTGCAACCAACCAGTGGATAAATATGAGCTGCATGCTGAATTTGAGCACAGATCTAGTTTATTAGCTATCTCAATTTAAAAATCAGATATAACAAAATTGGATGTTAACATAGGCTTACCTGGAACATGTTTTATTAAGTTCATTCAGAAAAGATTTGTGCCTGCTGCTTATGTGCCTAGTTCTAAGCTGAGTGTTGTGGAGAATACTAGACATAAGATAAGGTTCTCTGTCCTCATGTAATTTTCAATCTAGTAACAGAAATCAGACATACACACAGTTTAAAAGAAGTGCCCAGTAGGTCATCTTAGAGGCAGCAGATACAGTGGCAGAGAACTCTTGCTCATCTCACCCCCACCATTCATTTTCCTCCTTAATCTGTGTGAAATAGCAACCATTTTGAAGACTGCCCCCACCATGTCAAGTGTACCTAGTAGCACATAGCTACCTGACTTGTCTTCCAGAAAACATCTTTTCTATCATATCAATCATCTGCTCAAAAAACTTTCCCAGTACATTCTTTATTACTATCTCCAAATGCATCCTGATGTCTAAGGCCATATCCTATCTATTCACCCTGCCTCCTTCTTCGTCAATATGCTATATATATATATATATACATACTTCCAAGTTTTGCTTCTCCTGTTTCTTCTATTTTAGATACCTTACTCTTTCTTGCTTATTCATTCTTTATAATCCATCTCTTTAGTCTCACCTCAACCAGTAAGCCCTCACTGTCCAACACAGACTTTTATGATCTTTTTTTTTTTACATGCTACAGCATTTATACTCTGTTCTTCAGAATTAGCACCCAATTTTCTTTGGTGGTGTCAATTACTATCTCGTTTGCTCAGCTTATTCCCCTGATTAGATTGCAAGTTTAGAACATTAAGTTTCTAATGAGTTACCCAGCATAATCTGTCAGTACACTGATCTTCAATTCTATATTACTTGTTAACTGACCCACTTATTGATTCAGAGGAAAGGAATCTGGAACAGTAGCAGGAGGGAGTTCATTGTTAGAGCCAGGGTTGTGAAATGCTTGCTGCTTAGAACTAGCCAGGTTATGGGCTTTTTCCTTTGGAGAAATTATTTCTGAACTTAAAAAGTGATTTATATAATATTTTGATTTTAGCTTTCTGAATTAATATGGCTTTAAATGTCACTTTTTTATGCCATATACCATAACTTTGAATGCTTTCCATTGTTTTTTTTTTTCAAAAATGATTATTCTGTGCTTTCAAGCTAAATTTATATAGGAAAGCATTTCTCTATGTCTGTCTTCTGTTATTCCTTTTTGTTTTCTGCATGCTCTGTTTTCAAGAAGCTAGAAAATGTTCTGAAAAATAATTCTGGACATGAAAATATGACATCCAATGAAAGGCCCAACAAAACTCTTAGGGGAATTTTAGGAGAAGATGACAAGTGGAACTCCTACTTGAACTCCTAAAGAAGACTCAGCTGATAATTTTCTAAAGTGCTTTCAGAAGGCAAGCATAGCCCCATCCAGGGATTTCAGCTGGGGGAGAATTGGTCATTTTGCTGTACCTTGAACCTTGCCCATCTGTGTTGCCAATATATGGTTTTGAACCCAAAGTGGCAAGTAGGAAGAGGTGTGCCTGAATGAGTCATTCCCACATAGCAACAATGCCACCAATAACTTTAACAACTACTCTAAAACATATCATCTCACCCCCAGCCTTTTTGCGGAACCTGGATCATTGTCTCTTCATCTGTGAACACATGATGGCAAATAGGCATGACCTGTCTCCATATATTGGGTTTCATTTCATCTAATGAAGGACAATCATTCATTCATTTGTTTATTTACTTATTCATTAAATTCTTCTTGAATCAGGTACTTTGCTAAATAGGGGGGCAGAGGTGGATAAGTTCCACTTCCTGCCTTTAAGAATTTGATGGCCTAGTTAGGGACATAGGCAAGTTTAGAGTTTAGTGCAGTAAGTATAATATAGAAATGAGCACTGAGGAGGCATCTATTCAAGACTGAGGATATGAGCACTTAGGGAAGGCTTCCTGAAGGAGGTGACCACTGAAATGAGGTGAGTCTTAATAAAGGAATAGAGCTATTTATGTAAATGATAGGTGGCATTTCAGATAGAAGGAGCAACATTATAAAGGCAGTAGGCATGACACACTATTTGATGAGGTTATATGAGTACAACTACAAGTATTCCTGAATAGCTAGTGCATAGAGTGAGAGCAGAAAAAGAGTGTGAGATGGAGCTGTGAAAGTAATTGGGGACTGAATCCTAGAGGGCTTATTTATGTCATGCTAAGGACTTTGATTCTGAAGGCAATAAAAAACATTGAAAGAGAAATGATAATAGATTGGTGTGCCAAGATATCACTCTGGCCACAGGATTAGAATGGATTTGGGTGTGGGGTAGTGGGAAGAGAGGAGTCTGGCTGTTTTCAAATGATAATGGCCTGGCCTCAGGGCCAGTATTAATACAAATAGGAAAGTACAGTACAGAGGGAATATTTAGGAGGAAGAATTATTAGAACTAGGCAACTAATCAGAATGTGGGAGAAGCTATAGGAGAGTGAGATAAGGAACTCAAAAACTTTGTAGCTTCTTTTAGGTGGGGAAAGGCAGTGGAGAACTGGTTTACTGTTGAATGCCTATTAGGCATCCAAATAAAGGTATTAATTGGGCAGTTAACTCCAGGGGGTCAGGGTACAGCAAAGAGGTCAGGGCTGGAAATACATATGGGAAGTCAGTAGTGTAATGGTGATTGAAACCGTACAACTAGATGATGTGACCTAAAGAAGAGGCTCCTGGGGAATACTATTTAAGGAGTCAATAGAAAACTCAGAAGTATAGAGATAGACTAGATAAGTGTTATGTGAAAGAAGATAGGGAGGGGTTTGTTCCATGAAGTTTGTGGTTGACAATGTCAGTTTTGACAAAGGTCAACAGTGGTAAGGACTGAAAAGTGACCATTTTGAAGGAGAAGATTAATTTGTGATCTCAAGGACTTGTTGCAGTGATTCATGGAGTAAGGGCTAAGGAAGTCTAGACTGCCTTTTCAAGAAGTTTAAACTAAAAAAGAATGGCTGAGTGACTATAGCAGCTAGAGAAAGATGCAAGGTGGTAGAGGGTTTTAACTTTTAAGGACACAAAAATCTCAGCATGTATTTTAAACTAAATAGAAAGTTTCAGTAGAGAGGGGAAGATTAAAGATATAAGGATAAATAGGAGATAATTGATGAAGTGAGGCCCCTGGTAAAGTGAGAGGGACTGGGATCTAGAGCTCCCATGGAGGGATAAACCTTAGGCAAGGAAGGGACACTGCTTCCATTGAGATGTGGGAGGAGAAGATGTTACTGATGGAGATACATGCATAGGAGTGGGAGGAGAAGTAAAGTCAAGGGTTCTAAATTGATGGCCTCCATTTTTCTCATTCAAGTAGAAGGAATTTTATACACTGAAAATAAAGGAGGAGATGATAAAGCAGAAGTTTGAGTAGAGCGGTAAATTCTAGAATATTCAGTAAGAGGAGTCAGAAAGGAAGCTGGCAAGGGGCAAGAAGAATATTGCCAAGCACAACTGATGACTCTATGGTCTGTGAGCACCAATCTGCATAGCTGTATGATTTTTTTCCTCAGCAACTCTCAATAGCCTCAGTAGAGAAGTGAAGGTTTTATAGTTAGTTTTCTGTCAGGGTAAAGTTTTGCAAGACAATTGCAAAAGAAGATGAAAAAGTGAGTTTCCAGGGCAGTAGCTTAAGAGCAATTTAAATGATGGACCATAGAGTCTGAGCAAGGAGGAAGCTGAGAAATTGGCTAAAAATATAGAGGTTCAGGAATTGGAGGTTTTATTGAGATCAAAGAACAGTTAAAATAGGAATAAGGGCTTGAAAATAAGAAGCCTAGCAGGATAGGAGGCTGGGCTCAGAGATAACAGGTTGACAATTTCAGAGAAAGTGTCATTCTAGATAATGAAAAGGCCTGGGGTAGCTGTGATTCTGCACATCAACTATTGAGCTTAAAAATTATTATTTTTTAAATAAAAGGTCCCATACCCAGAAATCCTGACATAGTAGGTTCTGGGTGGGTCTTAGACATTGGTATTTTATGGAACTCTACAAATCATTCTGATGTGCAGCCCTGATTGGGAACCACTGATTTAAAAGGAGGCTTTGGGAATTTATGTATTACAGAAGTAGAAGGAAGGTTAAGTTCATTAGAGTTGAGGAAGGTCAAGGAGTTGAAAGGATGTGAAAGAGATTTCCATTTATATGTTATATTTCACAGAGTGGTAGCAGCATTGAGTGTAGGAAGAAAAACTGGGAACCAAAATCCTCAATGGATGTGGGTACCTGACCAGAAGTAAATGGCAATAACCTTAAAAGGAGGGGATTTTGTAGGCATTTGCAGTAGTACTAACCTCAAATAAAACAATTTAGAATTAAGGAAGAAATTCTGCCCTTCCTCATTCTCCAAGGCCTAAAGACTCAGGATGGGGAAGAATGAGCAGTGTCCACTAGGATTATCTAAGGAAGTGCTACCCTTGTTGGATAGAAAGATTTAGGGTTTTTTTTTTCTTCTCAATCCTAGCTGCTTAATGAAAATTCCTGAGGAACTTCAAAAATGAAAGAAGCTTGGGTCTGTCCCAGACTGAATCTGAATCTCTGGGGGTGGAGCTTTTAACTCTCTTTCTTTTAAAAAGTTTCCCAGATGAGAGTTATGCTCAGAGATATTTGAGAATCTAAGGCAGGAAGTAAGGAGGACATTTAATGAAGAGACTGAGGATGCAGGGGAATTTGTAATGGATCAAGTTCTAGCACTGGAGGAAGTGTGGAAAATTGGGGTGGGACATATAGAAGAAGACATGTGACTAGAGGAACCTTTCTTTCAAAAGTAGTGGAATGGAGGAAGGCATTAAGATGAGAGATAGGAAAGATTAGCTGGTCCCTGGAGTTACAACCAGAATTCATGTACACCTAGAGGGTCGCAAGGCCAAATGTTCTTTGCAGTTTGTCTAATCAGCAATTTGTGGCCTTTGTTCTAGGTTCCAATAGATTATGGGTGATATGCTTAGAAAGTAGTACTCATTTGATCTTCTGCTCTCTGCAAAAACCAAACCAGAGTTGATCAGGCTGTGTCTTATCCCAAGATTCAAGTTAAGCTGAATTTTAATATAAATGACCAATGCTCACAGAGTTTTCTGGGGGAGATACAGACATTGTAGTGTTCCTTAAAAAAAAGGTTCTCATCTAGGCTCCATTTAATCACTAAACATTTACTAAAGACTACAGCTCAAATATATTGAGGTGTTGTATTTTGTTTTGTTTGATGCCACCAAGTAATACATAGTGTAGCTATTAAGAGCTTAGTTTCTGTAGTTGCAGTTGGAACTTCAGTTCAAATTCTTACTCTGACACCTGCCAGCTGAATAACCTGGGTATGTGGTTTAACCTCAATGAGTCTTGTTTTACTCATCTATAAAACAATAGTAATACAATAATAATACAGCCTACCTTATAATGTTGTGATTAAATGAAATTACCTTAGAAGCACTTCACACACAGTGAATGTCCCATAAATTATAATTAAGTGTGCAGACATAAGGCAGATTCTAGAGAATGTGAGAATGCATAAGATACAATCTCTGCTGTCAAATACCTCAAATTTTAGCTAGAGAGATATGTAAAAAAGAAATAACAATCTAATGTTGATAGGTGTCAAGATCAGAGTATACACTGGGTAGTTTATAGGAGCATGAAGAGAGGGCATTTAACTTTGTCTGCAGAGGGAAGACAGAAAGAGACTTACTAAAGGAGAGGAAGCCCAAGAGTGAGTCTTCAAGAATAAAAACTAATGAGAGTTATACACACAAAGCAAAGGGTGGACAGTAAAATGTAAAACTTTCTAGGCCTTGGCCTAGTATGTGTAAAAGCTTGGCAGTAAGAGAAAAGCCAGCAGGGAATGGACAAAAATAGTGAAAGGGATTAAGAAGTACAAATTGCCAGTTATAAAAAGTCATGGGGGTGTAAAGTACAGCATAGGGAATATAGTCAATAATATTGTAATAACTATGTATGGTGCCAGATGGGTTCTACAGTTGTATGGGTAGTCACTTCTTAAGGTATATAAATATCTAATCACTAAGTTGTATACATGAAGTTAATATAATATTGTATATCAACTGTAATTGAAAAATAAAATTTAAAAATAGAGAAAAGCCAGCAGTTTAAGGGAGCATAAAATGAGTATGGGATCGTGGGGGCCATGGCAAGAATAGACAATGGATAAATAAAATGGGGGCAGATCATGCAGGCTCTTTGATAGCATGCTAATGAGCATGGACTTTTAACATATGAGTAATGGGGAGTCATTCAAGGATCTTAAAGGCAGGAATGTGGTCAGATTATTATATTTCAAGAGATTACTCTGGTCACAGTATAATGAATTGCAGGGGGAAAAATTGGAGGAAGTAAAACCAAGTGAAAAATGCTGGTACCTTGGACTAAGGTGGAGATGAAATGAAGAAGAATGATTTTAGACGTCTGGCATATCAAATAGAGAGAACTTGGTAACTAAAGTAGAATAAAGTAGGGGTCAAAGAAGTTCCTCAACTTGTGGTTTGGGCAGTTGGGGCAGTGCTGGATTACACAATAGTCAGAGTAAGCATTGTGCTTAAGGCCCCACAAATCAGGGTCACCCAAAATGTGGAAACATTAATTTCAGTTATATTGTTTTTTTTTAAAAAAAGGACAAATTAATCATTATAGGAATATCAAAACTTTTTAGACTTTCTTACCTTTTTTATGCCTTAGTATTATTTTTATTTGAATTACATATCAGATGAGGAGGGGTCATAGTCTTTTCATTACTTAGAGCCTCCCAAAGAAGGAGTCTAAGGCCTTAATCCTTCTCTGATCTGAATGGTTAGTGGTATCATTTCACTGAGAAACTGGACACTGGAGGAGGAGCAAGTTTTGGCATCCTGCCTCTGTTGTGCTTAGTCCCAAGGCAATTTGATGGCATAATTAAGCTGGTAAGGGACTGGCAATCAGGTAGCCTTCTAGAGGACACCGTTAAGGCAATTCACAGTGCCAGATTACACAATAGAGGAAGCATTGTGCTTAAAGCCCCACAAATCAGGGTCACTCAAAATGTGGAAACATTAATTTTGGTTATAGCTCAGCCCAAGTGGAGTATTTATATCCAGTGGAGTATTAAATGTGCAGCCAATACTAATGGAGAAGTAGGGAGCACCTATTTGCTGGCAAGAGAGATCATGAATGCAAGTTGATATAACAATTGGAGACATAGATTAAGCTATGAGTTCTTGATCTGGAGTCTAGGGGAATTTTGAACCTCTGAAGTTATATGCAAAATTTTGCAGATGTGTATAGTACATTTCTATGGGCAGAAGTTCTACAGGTTCAGATTTTTCAGAGTGGTACCATGAAGCAAATAAAACTTCTTCATAGTTCCTCACTTGCCTAGGACTCTTCCAAGATCCTAGGGGGAGCCCTAGCAATTTTGGGTTGTTTTTACTTGAAGCTTTTCTTTTAAATTACATAAAGTGTCTAGTCCCACAAAATCTAGGTCCACTCCCTGCCAACAACAGATTAGGGAATTACCCAATATGAATTAGTATCTTGAAGAAGTTGCCATCTAAGATGAATTGAGTGCAAAAATAGGATTGCAAAAGGTCAAAGAATGTGCTAGGAAAGGCAAAAGAAGGAGAAGTAATGCCAATCAAATAAAAACTGGTCATGTTGGAAGCAGGAGAATCAGACCATATTGTCAAGGAAGTAGAAAGAGAGATGGTTAGCCATGTCCAAAATGAATGGAAGATCCAGAAAGAGGAAAAATATGAAAATGATGACAAAACTAACTAGAGTAACTTAAATCAAGTGACAAAAACAGAAAGCTGGTTGTTCAGTTTTGCATTCATGAACAAGTGAAAATGGTGATTGAACAGTGTGAATGGTAGCTACAGTCCACAAACATGCAGGAAGATAGAAGTACCAACAGAAAGCTCTAAACTTCACTGTTCAGTTAAGCTACTATTCATCAAAGAAGTAGGTTCACTGTAAAATGGAATCTATACTGAAGATAAGTTAGATGGCACATAAGTATTTTTCAAAATGGGTCCTAAATGTGTTCCATGACCAGGCAAAGGGTTTGAGTGACCTTCATCCCCCCACCTCCAGCCTGTCCTAATCCAGTATCCTGATTCTCTTAGTACTTGAATTTTGATATTTCTGCCCTATATCTCTATCTTCTGGCTGGAAATACGGAGCAGTGAGAAAGGGTAAGAAGAGAAACGAAGCCATAAGAATGACATTTAAACATAAATGCTTTTGAATTAAATTTTTTTTATGAATAACTCACAAAACCAGTAATCCATATAAGATTAATTGAAAGTTATCTGAAATTCAGGCCAAGGAAACATCTATTGGAACTGAAATATTCTAAGTTGGCTACCCTGGCAATTCTGAAGTTTATTGGTTTTAATTGAGCATATGTGATTCATGCTGACTTACCCATTATTAGGATGGTGGGTATTATTATATTTTTAGTGTTAAATGAAGCCTTATCAGAGATATATGCTCAAATCTAATGACATGTCTATTGTGGAAGCTACTAGATGCCATTTTACAGTCTTTTCATAGTAACTTCCTTCTGGAATCTATTTTAAGATGGACTGATTTCATTATTGTTCCCAATTTAATTTCTTCAGTGATTATATTTTTTAAGGCTTTTGACTTATAAATATTGATGTACGTATTCATAATTCTGTCACTATAAAAAAAATCTGGTACTTGAGAGCAATGATTTTTGAATGGCTAATAGGACAGAATATAATGGGGGCATTGAAAATAGCTACAAACTAGAGTGACTAAACCAAGAAACTGGTTTAAAGTTTCTAAAAACTAAATAAAATTAAACCAGTAAAAAACAGTAATTTGGTATTTTCTTACTAACAATATGCTGGGCAGGAAATGTTTAAAAACATTTTAATGATAAATATTTTTTTAGTATTATTAATTTGCAATGGTATTCTTATTGAAAGGAGACCAAGAGCCTATTAAGACATGCTTCATAACGTAAACATGTAAATGATGGAAGTTCTAGCTACTTGATAATTAGCTATGGTTAAAATGAAACAATTCATAATACTTTAATAGATAGCATAAACAATTTCCTTTTCTATTTTTTCTAATAGTAACACTTAGCTTGACTTGTGTGTACTGAATTTTTTCTTTATTAAGTAGTATTTGATTCAGCAAAGCCAGTTCAACTCAATATACCTAGATACCTGTTGGTTACATCATTAGACTAGTAGAAGACATAAATCAGTTTGACTGCAGGCTTTGTTTGAATTGGATTTTTAAATTTTATAAGTTATTTAGATATAACATTTTTCATCAAACTCTTAGCAATCCACTGCTACAAATAAAGTTATAATTTCTATAGTTTAGTACAGTTAAAATTGTGTTGAAACCAATTGTCTTTCAACTTTGTGACTGTTTTTGATGAACCTAATTATACAACTTCTGGATGCCAAAGCTGTATTCCAAATAAATATATATTAACATTTTGCCTTTAGCCAATAAGAAGAAAGAGAAAGAACGCCCAGAGATCTCTCTTCCTTCAGACTTTGAACATACGATTCATGTGGGGTTTGATGCAGTCACCGGGGAATTCACTGTAAGTAAGCTCCTTATTTTGTTTTGTAAGCCATGAAAAAAAAATCCTTTATGAAAATGCCATGTCTCAAAATGTCAGATTTGAAGTTTTGTATGATTTCAAGTTAGATGGACTTTTCCTAGACAGTCACAGGTGGGACTAGAAGATGGTAAGAGTGTTGGCAAAATTAGTTTGTCCATCTTAACAAAAATGACTGATAGCTGTGTTATCTTCAACTTGATTAAAAATGTTAGTTTACCATGGCACAGGAGATGTAGCCCTGATAGAGACCCTGTTTGATTGAGCCTATTCTTTATTATTTGAAGTGAATCAGAGAATCATTGACTTAACTTAGCCAGTGAAAACAATCCATCTGAATAATTCAGGCCTTACTTTGGAACCTGGATTACTCAGATTTGCTAACCACACTAACTCAAAATGTCTGTATTGATCTGTTCTTCCCTTTGATTTAAAAACATAACTATTTTTAGGCTTCACAGATGTACTTTGTAGACATTCAAAACAACAAACCCCATGTTTCAGGGAAGAATACTGATGGATGATTTAGTGGTTATGTACTTACTGCCTATATAATCCAGAAAAAAAATGTCAATAAGAATTCTCTAGAAAGGCCATAGCTATATATCCAGTCTTTCTTTGAATAGTTGTAGTGCTCAAGTAGCACAGAATCTCACATCTATATTTTATACTTTTCTTTTTAAAGATCTGGCATCTTTTCTTTCTAGATAGATGAAGGAAAAATTGCAGCTAGAAATATGTCCCCAAGAAGATCAACTATCTTTTTTTTCATACTAGTAAGGAACTCAGTCAAAATGTGCATTCTGAGATAATTTTGAGTGCATTCAGAAAAAAAATCTTTAACAGAACTGTCACCATCAATTTTGGGGTTCTAAAACCAGAGATAAATGTTGATATTCAATAATTGAATTTTCTCTTTCAGAACATTGTGGTTAGTGAGTAGACTGTATCATATAATTAAGTGAAATTAAAAAAGAAGGGATAAATTAATTAGATTTGCAGAAGCAAACCATGTCTCTGAATAGACAGCCAAATTATCTTACTTATTTTTAAATTCTGGAAGTAAGCAATATGAGAATAAAATGGAAACTTACATCTTAGCCTTGTAAATTGATGTGAGTGATTATTTCTATGTTCTCAGTAGCAAGGAAAATAAAACATTAATAAGTACTGACATTGATAAATTTCAGTTACTAGTAGGATTTAACCAATTTCATCACTGGAGTCAGAGACATTATTCAAATGGCCTTGAGTTTGAGCCTAGCCTCTGTTCTTTATTATATTTGAGAACATCTTCTGAGCTATACTTAGGGAATATAACCTTACTGTCACCACTACCACTACCATCATCACTATCAAAAACTAATTTTTACAAACTGAACAAATTTAAATTTTTTTAAAAATCATGTTGACTATTTTTTGACATTTGTAACAGTAACTTTATATTTCTAGTTTTTTATTATCTGTATGCTTTACTTCTGTTTAAATTTCTTGTGTTTTATTGTTGTCTTTCCATATTTTTCTTTTCTTTTTTCTTCCTCTTTGCTTTTTGATGTGAAAGTTTTCTTCTCCACTATTCTCCTGTAACATTCTGGTTCCTTTCTTTCTTTTTTTTTTTTTTTTTTACTTTTCTATATTTTCCAACTTACTTGACATATTATTTCTATCTTTAGCTCTTTCTTTTTTCTTTATGGATTCTGAATAGAAATAAAGGAAAGTAAATCACCATCATCTTGCTAACTTCAGTCTAAAATTTTTACTTTTCTATCAGTTAGAACCCAAAGAACCAACCAGGGAGAACAGAGGTAGGATATGTGATGGATAACGTTTCTAATTGTGAAAAACAGTTTAAAACAAAAGAAACAAACCAAACAAAAACTTGTCCCTTCCTCCCAAAAACCCAATTTGAAATAAAACAGCTGTTTTGATGCAGTTAACTCTTAGAAATCCACTGGGTAAATAGATAAGACACAAACTAAATATGGAAATCTGATATACTTTATTGTCATCCTGATGAACTTTTGCAATTAATTGTTCAAATATTATTTTTAAAGATGCCAAATTCTGTCTTTTTATACTATCTTAACCTATGATTTACATTTGCTAACTTTACATATATAAAATGATTAGCTTTTAAATATCATTTTATTGGTAGGATTTAAAACTGGGTCCTAATTCCAAAGTAACACTAATTCATTGTATTTGTGTGCAGAAGGGGAGGGTCATTTCACTAAATTTAATTATTGCAGTTGTTTAGGTTGAACTTTGATGAATTTGTTGAACTGTCTAGTTCAGTTGTCTTTCAGGGGCCTGTTATTTTGAATATTTGGATACTGATTTGATGTGTTACTTGGTGATTATCCTATGGCTAATTGGTTCATATAACCTTGTACACCTGGTCATACACTTTGACCCTGAGCTTAAAATTAGGTTGGAGGTGAGATTTTTTGTTAAACTAATATAAGTCCTGACCCTTTATATTGCATTTTTGTCCCAAATACTTCAGAATTCTCCCTTCCAGACCTCTAGACCCATGATGGTCACTTCAAATCAATCAGAGGGAAAAATGGTATGAGTGATATAAATTATCATTTCTTGTGATAAGATAAATACTTGGCCTATTGTATCATGCTGCCATTCTCCTGGCCTACACTGGACAATCCTCAGCTTGACATACATCTACTTGTCATTTAATGGCCAGGCATTGATATGTGCTCCTACTTCTGGTGCTCACACTTTTGGGTCTCCATTAGCTGTTTAACTTTTGGAATTTGTACCTCAATTTGGAGTAATGACACGGTGTTCTGATTATGTGCCTTTGGGCATACATTCAAATTTAAGTGTCAGATTTCATTGAGTAACTGGTTTATTTCAACTTTAAAAAAGAAAATAGAAATTATCTCAGCAGCATAGTCATGTGGTAAGTATAATCGTCTGAAGGACAACTGACAGCAATTGACAGCATTTTTCGGCTGTCTAGTTATCACAAGACTATCACAAAAGTTTAAAAGTGTCATGAGAATGTTTAATAACTACGAATACTCTAATGGTTATGGTAGTGATCATGCCAGTGATATCTGTCTTAGTGGTTATGTGCAATGTACACCTGGTTTTGAACACTTAATAATTCTGTTGGCCATTATAGTATTAACCAAATGCTATTAATTGAACTTAGAATCAGAACTGGGATCATGCATGGACTCCTGAGTTCAATTTTTTGGCTAAAGGCATTAGCATCAAATTGTGTGATGAATGCATGTAAAAGTGTTATTTCATTGTGTTTGGAGTAACTGTAAATGCTAGGAATCAAAGGCCTAAGTCCCAAATCAAACCAGTTGGGTCAAAGCATGTCTCTATAGCATTGGAAATGATATCTTTATTTAAATAAAGCTGTTACCTTATATCTGATCTTATGTTGTGGGAAGTGGGACTTAGGAAATGCAGAATTAAAATGGAAATTATTCTTATATGGTTTGAAGTGAAATAGTTTCCCTTGCCCTGGTCTGAATGTCTAAGAAACTCAAACTCAGAGTCTGGCCATGTGGGAAATCCTCAGTTTAGTTTTTCTTTAAGCCAGCCATGACTTTAGCTACAAAGTACAGAAGAATCACATCAATGAAAACAAATGTTAACTTCAACATCACCATATAGCCATCCTTTAAAATGTAGCCATACAGACACTTCCAATGTGAAACTAAAGATGGTTAACCAGAATTGGGAACAGAAATTTGTAAGTTCATCACATGGCCATTGGCTACCTGTGATTACCCAGTTATAAAAACAACTTACAAATTATTGTTGAAGCTATTCATGATATCATCCTTTTTCCTTCCAAATTCATGTTTTTGCCTTTTAGTAATTTCTTTAGTCATTTAATGTTAATTCTTATTATAGCATATTTATGGAAGAAACATCTGGCCAAAATTGGAATTATGCATCCAAACTTTAGAATATTGTCATTTTCTCTGTTTTCTTAAATCTGTTGTCCTCTAGCCTGTCCTGCCCCTGATTTAGTTAATATCTCCCTATTTTCATAACCTCCCACTGTAGATGGAATTACTGCCCCATTCAGACCCATTGGTTTCATCTCCTCCCACCTTCTAAGTTGTCCCACATCTGTTTTAACTTTCTTTTCTTTCTTTATTTACGTCCATTACAGCCAGATCTCTATGGCTCACAGATGTGCCCAGGGAAGCTCCCAGAGGTGCGTCACAGGCCCAAAAGAAGCTTGCATCAAAGTGCTTTTTTGAGATGTCATAGCACTGCAGCAGCAGGTTTATGTGTGTGCACTAGAGTTGTTGCTTGGCTTATCTCACTTTTTTGTTGTCATTCCCAAACTCTGGAGGCCCATGTCACACATTGTTTTGCTGAGACTTCATAGGACAAAGCCACATAAATTGTGTCTAAATGAACTTCAGGAATAGTGTGTCTGTTTCTCACTCCAAGTTGCTCTTGGAGGTTGGATAATTATGAAATGGGGACGTCTGTAGGCTGAATGGCTAGGAAAGAATGCTGAATGCTCAATGCAAAACTAACCTCTCTGTGTAATTTTTGCAATTCTCCTTGGTTAGATTTCCAAATACTCCCTCCTCTCTGCTCTAAATGCTTTGGATTATTGCAAATTTTCACCAGGCTTTGGCATGGTTGTCACAGTCCCCAGATTCTTCTATGTGGCCAATGAATGAAGTGGGGAGGAGGGCATGGAGGGAAGAGAGGAGAAGGCTGCAGGGAAAATGCCCAAAGCAGCAGTAATGTTAATATTACTATTTAGAATCTCAGTGGTTATTGTATTCCTCTACAATTCTATTTTTGTCTCCTCTAAATTCCTCTTTCTAATAAAGCTCTAGATCCAAAAAATTATATGTTACAATCACAAAGTATGAACTGACCAAAGGTGAGGCTTTTCTTTTATTCTAATTACAACATGTCCAGAAACAGCTAGTTATTCCAGTCAAATAAAACCTATTGATCTGCACTATACAATGCTGTGCACAAATTTAGAGAAGTCTTGCTATGTCTGCCCTGAGTCACCAGAAAAAATAAGCTAAGCTGTAAACATCATTTCATGGATGAGCAGAATTAATATGGAGGTGATTTTCATGTGTTTTTTTTTCTATCACAGTCATACTCCTACCCACCCTTTTTACGTTGGATCCTAGTTTTACCTATATGTTTTAATTAGAAAAGAGAATGATTGCATTATTAAGTTACTAACTTTAAATCTAGAGTGTTACTTCAGTCTCTCAAGTGTAATCCTACAGGTAGCATGAGCTTCTTGGTGAAGAACTTTACTGGAACAGTAAAATGTAGCTGCTGAATGTTCTGATCTACTATTCTTTCCCTTTGGTTGTCTACAGGGAATTCCTGAGCAATGGGCACGATTACTCCAAACATCCAACATAACAAAACTGGAACAGAAGAAGAACCCACAAGCAGTTCTAGATGTTCTCAAATTCTATGATTCCAAAGAAACAGTCAACAACCAGAAATACATGAGCTTTACATCAGGAGGTAAGAATAAATCTAGGATATCAAAAAATGAAAAAAATAATTCCAATCTCAGAGCCTCAGGATTAGAACAGGATGCCTGTAGGACATTTGATGTCATCTCTAGTTCCTTCTCATAGTGACTTCAACAGATGTAAACTGAAAGAAGAGTTAGGAGTTGAAGTTGATGTTAGGAAATTTACAGTGCTTGGAATTTTAGAAATGAAATAAGGAAATTTTCTAGTGAAGCAGTAGTTGTCAGTTTGAATCAACAATAACAATTGTTCTTCTGTCTCTTCACTTGCATGATACTCAGTTACTTAGAATCAGGCTTTAAGATGTGTTCATAAAGTAAGAAGTGTATAGATCAAACCATAGTCTCTTGAAATTTATTTTATCCTTTAGAATCATTTAATTGCACCATAATGACACAGAACAAATTTTGTGGCTGTCAGGTTATTTTGCTCAGGCCTCAAAATCACACTTAAAAAATAAATCATGGTTTGCTATTTATAAGAGATTGAAAGGTCATGTGTATTCCAAACCTCAACTTCATTTACTAGCTTGTAGACCTAGCCTTTGCTTGAAGCTTTGATGTTCAAATTTGTACTGTAAACAACTGAAAATCATATACCAAACAATACTTCTGCATTTTGAGAAAGATGATCTGGGTAGTCTCTTTAGAACAAATTCTTATTTAACATCTAAAGAAAGAAGAGAATGCTATCATTAGTGTCCCAGATATAAAGAGCTCCTAGTTTTTGATATTGGTTTTAGTATAGAGCAGGCTTGATCTCTTCAAAAGTGGTGCAAGAATACACTGAGAAGGGGAGGTGTCTGATTTGGCTATATCAAATGTCAAAGTCCAAACTTAAAGGCATATAGCAATTTGTATGCTAAATAGGACTTTTTTTTAAAATGAGAACATTGTTTAACTTCTGTTATCCAGTGGCAAAAAAGTAAAAAAGAATGTCATCAAGGAGAGCTATTTATGATATTTAATCTATTTTATGGAATAAAATGTTTAAGAGATCATGGTGACACATCAAAGAATGCTTAATGTGAGGAAATCTAGAGCTGTGCTCCAAGTACACTATAGAACCATAAGCAATGAGAACCAAGAATTGATTCTAAAAATCATTTCAGTGTATCCATTAGTACTCAGAATTTTTTTCTTTATTCTAAGTTGCCACTGTTTTTTAACCCTTTTATTTTTATATGTTGAATTCTCTCAACTTACAAATAAATCCTGAAAAATATGTTGGAACTCAATAGTATCTAAGTTATTGCACTATTTGGGGTTGAGTGAAACTCACATATGTTTTTGGCATGCTCTAGTGTTGCAAGTGACTAATAGCATAGGAGGGAGAAGAGAGGAGACAGGGAGAGGGAGTGGGCATGAAAGGAAGGAATGGAAAGAAGGTAAAGAGAAGGAGAAGGAAAGAGGAAGTGGGTGACAAATTTTAGATATAGATGTATAATATTCTCCTCTTATCTATGGTATTGCTTTCTGTGGTTTCAGTTACCCATGGTCAACTATGGTCTGAAAATATTAAATGGAAAATTTTATAAAAAAACAACTTATAAGTTTTAAATTGTGCACTGTTCTGAGTAACATTATGAAATCTTGAATGGTCCTGCTCCACCCTACCCAGGACGTGAATCCTGCTTTGTCCAACATGTCCATGCTGCACATGCACACCACCTGTTACTCACTTAGTAGACGTCTAGGTTATCAGATCAGCTTTCAGGATGTTTCATTACTTGTGCTCAAGTAACCCTTATTTAACTTAATAATGGCCCAAAGCACAAGAGTAGTAATGCTGGCAATTTATATATTCCAGAGACATCTTAAAGTATTTTCTTTAATTAAAAAGATGAAAGTTCTCGACTTAGTGAGGAAAGGGGAAAGTTTTATGCTGAAGTTGCTAAGATCTATGGTAAGAATTAATCTTCAACCCATGAAATCAGGAAGAAATTCATAAATTTTGCTGTCGCTTCTCAAACTACAAAAATTACAAAAACGATATGTGACAGGTCCTTAGTTAAGATAGAAAAGGCTTTAAATTTGTGGGTGGAAGACATGAACAGAACACCTAGATTCTGTAAGTCTTTTCTTAATGTTCTCCATAGGTTCTTGGAACTGCAGCTAGATGATGTATAATAAAACCAGTTTTACTATAGGCAAATTGATATGAACAAGAGTTAAGTTCCTATAGCATTTTGTCAATGTTTTAATGAAACAACATGGAATGAAATGACATCATTTGAGGTCTGTCTGTCTGTCTCTTTCTCTTTCACTCTGTGTGTGTGTGAGTGTTTGTGTATGTGTGTGTAAGGTTTGATACTATTTGAGGTTTCAGTTGTCCACTGGAGTTCTTGGAAGATATCCCCCATTAGGGGAAACTACAATATAGAATCATATCAATGATTCATATCCAGGAGTAGGTAATTTCATCATTCCTCCATATAGATGATATTTATTGGAGGCTTTCATTAAGGTCTATAAAATGACCTGGTGATAACATGTTGAGGATGTAAGTATATAAACTATTTTAGGAAAAACTATGTTGTTTGTCATAATATCTATTTAATACTAAATTGGAGAATTTCCTTCTGATCAAATATATGCAATTTTTTTAAGCGTGATCTTTAAATGAGGCAGATTTTATGAAACAAAGGTGACAGCTTCATCTTCACTTTTCAGATAAAACTGCACATGGATACATAGCTGCCCATCCTTCGGTAAGTGAAAAATTTATAACAGTTTTGTGTAACCAATGTTTCTGATAGTCCCACAGAGTATAATAGCACAGATCTAGTTTTTAAATATAGAATCTTTATAAAATAGTTTTTAAAGGTATAATTTAGATACATACAATTTACCCATTTTTAAGTATACAGTACAATGAGTTTTAGTAAATTTATACACCTGTGCTACCATCACCATAATCTAATTTAAGAACACTTTAGTCATCCTGATAAGATTTCCCATTCCTGCTTACAGTTAATCCTCACCTACCTCCACTCTAGCCCCGGGCAATTTCCAGTCTGGTTTGTCTTTCTGGTCATTTCAGGTAAATAAAATAATACAGTATATGACATTTTGGAATTGACTTTTCTCACTCAATAATGCTTTAAGGTTCTGTCAAACTTGTGTGTATCAGTAATTTGTTCCTTTGTTTGCTAAGTAGTATTATATGAATGTTATAAATGTACTACTCTTTAATAACCCATTGAAGGATCTCTGGACTGTTTATAGTTTTTGGTTATTATAAATAAAACTACTATGAACATATATGTACAAGTCTTTATGTGAACCAATGTTTCTATTTCTTTTACATATAAAATCTTGAAAATAATCATTATAATAGCAACTTCTCTTTACTAAACATTTGGTATTGGGCTAATAATACTTTATATTCACTTAAACTTTCCTACACCTAATTACGTAAGTCTTACCAGTGTCTCTATTTTACAAATGAAGTTTAGAGAGGTTAAATAACTTGTCTAAGGTCATATCACTAAATCCTTTAGTGTCACCTGTTTTAACAAGCTAAAGTGCAGTGGGGAAGGTGACTTTGCCCAAAGTCACATAGGTATTTTTATCAGAAAAGTGACTAGAAAATAAATAACATAGTTCAAAGTTCTTGGAAGTGCTATAGAATCTGAAAGAATACCCATATACATTAGACAAGGCTTCCCTTTGTGTGGTTTTCATTTTGATATCCTGATAGACATTATTTCCTGCCTCATTTGCTTTCTTAAGAGTGATATAATTAGCATTAGTAAAAGTTTCCTAATTGTTTATTGAGTCATGGCTAATCAAGCTGATTCTTTCTTTTATATAAAGGGAAAAGTGCTTTCCTGCTTGTTGTCGCCATAGGTGGCCAGTGTGACAGCAGTAGATCATTAGTGGTAAAGAGTAAAGGCTCTGAAATAGTATAGCAGTTCCTCAAAAATTAAAAGTAGAATTACCAAATGATCCAGCAATTCCACTTCTGGATATATATATATATATATATATATATATATATATATATATATATAGATAGATAGATAGATAGATGGATAGATAGATTAGATATAGATATAGATATATAGATATATAGATATATAGGTATATAGATATATAGATATATAGATATATAGATATATAGGTATATAGATATATAGGTATATAGATATATAGATATATAGATATATAGATATATAGATATATAGATATAGATATTCCCCCAAATAATTAAAAGCACAGTCTTTAACAGATATTTGTACATTTATGTTCATGGTGGCATTATTCACAATAACCAAAAGATGGAAGCAACCCAAGTGTTCATCAGTGAATGAATGAATAAACAAATATGGTATATCTATACAATGAAATATTATTCAGACTTAAAAAAGGAAGGAAATCCTTACCTATGCTACAACATGGATGAACTCTTACGACATTATACTAAGTGAAATAATCCAGTCACAAAAAGATAAATACTATACAATTCTATGTATATGAGGTACCTAGAGTACTCAAAATCATACAGAAAGTGTGGGGAGGCAGAAATGGGAAGTTGTTGTTTAATGGGTATAGAGTTTTAGTGTTGCAAGATGGAAAGAGTTCTGGAGGTGAATGGTGGTGATGGTTGCACAACAATGTGAATACACAACACTACTGAACAGTACACTTAAAACGGTTAAGATGATAAATTTTATGATATACATAGTTTATCACAATTTAAAACAAAATTAAAAAGAAAGGAATGAAACTCCTAGACATAGGCGTTTAGTCTTTTTCCTCTATTTACAAGCTGTGCAACTTTGTGATGATGGTTTAGCTTCTCTGAGCCTCTTTTCTCAGCTTTAACTGGGAATAATCAGTACCTACCTCCTAAAATTTGTGTGCTTATTGAATGCAATAATACATATAATATACTTAGTACTTTACCCAGCAATGCTATGTGTTTATTAATTGTAAGCTACTGTTATTATTTTTCAAATGGCAACAAGAAAAAAAATACTGTTTTCACACATAAGGCTTGAATATGGCAATGGAACTTGTGCCTTGCTCAGATTCCCAAAAACAGAAGAGACTATACCCCTCCTATTCTCACTGGTCATTTTTCCTTCTCCTTTTTCTTTGCCATGACAGCTTACTGGGCCATACTGAAAATAGCATGTGAAAGGTAGTAGTAGCAAAGTGGGAAATACAAAAATGCCAACTTTCCATGATAATATATAATTTACCACTCTTGATTTCATTAATATTATTACTATGCCATGCTGACTGGGTATTCTGCCAAATAAATAGTTGTTATTTTTTAGGTAGGTCAGTTATTTTAAACTCTAAACATGCTTCAATCATCTATATATTGATTTTTATTTTTGTAAAGAGTTTATATCTCCTAAGGTATTGGCCTTTTTTAAAGCTGGTGTCTGTTGTTTTTACTTGTTGAATTAAAACTAAATCTACATAATGACCAAAATATTTTATCAAATCAGAAAAAGATGATCTCACTGGCAATAAAACCACTGGATATTCACTAATTTAACATATATTTATGAAGTGCTTCCTTAATACTCAGAGATAACAGAAAAAAAGGCATAGAATATAGAGGCTTTGTTCATCCTTCTTGCGACCAAATCAAAGTTGTGACAGAAAGAAGGGGCAAACAGCAAGCAAAGTAGCCTGGGATCTAGATGAACAGAAGCACTACAACTAGAAAGATAAATAGGAAATCACCCTGGCTGAGGTGGCTGCCCAGTCTCAAGAACCTGAGTTGGACAAAGGATACAGCATCTACAGATGCCTCTTAAAGGAGCCATGTTTGCAAGCAGACTTTCCTGGTGACTGACCTGCTAGCTCTCAGCAGTAGCGCTGAGTTGGCTGCACAGGAATCTACAGGGGAACACTATTGTCAGACTGAGTGCTTAGGCAAGATTCACTCTGTATAGAAGTGCTGGCAGTACCCATTGTTTCTCTGTTGAGCCCTCCCCCTTCCCATAGTGCAGACCCAGAGCCACCATAACTGAGATGTCATCAAACTGGATAATGGAGGTCACTCTGCCCAGTGAATTCCCTGAAACTCTGCCTCTTCCAACTCGGGCCCCACCCAAGTCACATCCAGTTGTGTCCTCTGTGTGCCCTGTGCCCCTTGTTGAACCATCTCCAAAACTTGCACTGGTAGCAGCTGACCTCAGTTTCTGTCATGGCTTCTTGAAGCAACTAAAAGCACAACATATGTTGATTGCTTGCTGAATCTTAACAGGTGGCTCTAGAGAGACACAGCCTGGGGCTAAACTTGTCCTACAGCTGAATCACCCCTCAGAACTGTGCCACTGGACACCTACTACAAAAAGCCATGCTAATAAGACTGGGAGACTTAGGAGCTTTGCTTAGTATATAGAAACAGACAGAAAGGCAACCAAAATGGGTAGACAAAAAAGGTGAACCATATGACAGAACAGAGAAAAGATCCAGGAATAATGGAGTCGAACAATCTGACAGATGCAGAGTTCAAAACACTGGTTATAAGGATGCTCAGTGAACTTAGGGGAAGTGTAGATGAATTCAGTGAGAACTTTAACAAAGAGATAAAAACATAAAAATTGAAATGAAAATTATAAAAGGGAGCCTGTCAGAAATGAAAATACACATTATCTGACATGAGGAGCCTATTAGAGGGAATCGGCAGAGTGGATAAGAAAGAGGATCAAATCAGCGATATAGAGGATGGGAAAGCCAAGGACATTCAATCTAAATGACAAGAAAAAAGAAGCCAAGTCTGTAACAATAACTTAAGGAGCCTATGGGATAAAATTAAATGTAAACACATTCAAGCCATAGGAGTACCTGAAGGGGAACAAAAAGTTGAAGAACTATTTGAAGAAATAATGATGGAAATAGACATACATCCCCCAGGAAGCTCAGAGAGTCCCAAAAAAGATTAACTCAAAGAGGCCCACACCAAGAAATGTTATAATTAAAATGCCAAATGTTAAATACAAAGAGAGAATCTTCAAAGCATCAGGAGGAAAGCAGTTAGCAACCTTCAGGGGAACACCCTTAAAACTGGCAGCTAATTTCTCAAAAGAAATCATGCAGGACAGAAGGGTCTGCCACAAAATATTCAATGTGATGAAAACCAAGGATCTACAACCAAGAATACTTTATCCAGCAAAGCTATTATTTAGAGTCGAAGGACAGATAAAGAGCTTCCAGACAAAAATAAGCTAAAGGAATTTATCAACACTAAGCCAGTATTACAAGAAATGTTGGAGGGACTTTTTTAAGAAGAAAAAAACATGTATCAAAAACAGGAATAAAGAATGGTAATAACTATATTCCTATCAACAGATAGTTCAAATGAAGAAGAATTAAGTGCTCCAACCAAATGATACAGTGGCTGAATGTATAAGAAAACAAAACCCCTCCATGTGTTGCCTACAAGATACTCATTTCAGATTAAAAGACACACACAACCTAAAAGGAAGGAGATGGAAAAAGATATTTCCTTGATAGATCTAGAGGGTATTGCACTGAATGATATGTCAGATAGAGAAAGACAAATATCACATGGTTTCACATACATGTGGAATCTAAAGAATGAAATAAACAACAACAAAAATGGAATAAACTTATAGATACAGAGAATATTTTGAGGGCTACTAGATTGGAGGGAGATTGAGGGGAATGAAACAAATGGTAAAGGGATTAGGAGGTACAAATGGATAGTTGCAGAATAGACATGGAGATATAAAGTGTAGCATAAAGAAAATAGTTAACAATGTTATAACCAATATGTAAGGGGAAAAGGGTACTAGATTTAGTGGCATGATTGCTGTGCTAGTTATGTGGATCTCTAATCACTGTGCTATACAACTGAAACTAATATATTATTGTATGCCAACTATAATTGAAAAAAATACCTCATTGAATTGTACAATGTAAATATGAGCAACTAATTACTTTATTTCAATAAAGCCGATGGGGGGGAATCACTAAGAATTTGGAGCTCAATCTGATAAGGGAAGAAAAATATAAACATAAACAAGCCACTACAATGTGGATCATGTTATACACCATAAAATATGTCCATTTGCTTTGAGAATCCAGAAACAAGAGATTACTTTTAGCTGGAGTGGGAAAAGGAAGCAGGCCCTGTTTCTAAGGGCTTAAGCTTGGTGTCTGGTACAAAAGAGTGCTTGTTGTATATTTATTGAAGGTTGAGTTACAAAACGGTTCATATAAAAAGTAGCATTTGAGCTAAATTCTGAAGGTCAGATGGGATTTGTATCTGTGAAGATCGAGAAGGGCATTCTAAGCAAAAGGAAAAGCTTGAGAAAACATATGACCATGAGGAGAGCAAGAAGAGAGAGAGGTGTGGGTTTGAACGGAGACTCAGAGGCAAGAAAAGTAATCATAGGAATTAAGTGTTAAAAGTTAAGTTGGAGCCAAATCATAGAGATCCTTAAATGGTATTCTAAAGAATCTAGTTTTTTTCCATGTGTAGTGGAAAGTCCTTAAAGTTTTTCAGAACAGCAGGGTTAGATGATTAAAGCTAATGCTTTGAGAAGAGTAATCTGACATCAAATGTCCAGAATGATCTAAGGACAGAAGGTGAGACTGAATGAAGGGAGACCAGTTGGAGGAATATTGCAAACCTCCAGGCCAGAGGTAATGAGCCCCACTAAATGAGATAGTGGCAGAAGGAATGGAGATTAAGTTCAAATTCCTGAGATATTTAGGTTATTGATTGGACATTGGAGGAAAGATTGAGGTCAAAGATCATTATAGGATTAAATTGATATGTGGGTCACCAAAAAAATTGGGATGCCATATTTCTGAAGTTGAAAATGTATCTAAGAAGATACTAAGTTTCCTGTTGAATAGTTTGCGTTTGAAGGGCTGGCAAAACTTCCAGGTGGAGAGAATTTATTAAACTGCTTGACTAGAGCTGGGTTTCTATTGATTGAAGGAACTGAATTAGACCCTAAATTTTGGTTGGATCACTTCAGTGATACTCAGTTACTTTGGAATGGAGAATTACACCGTGTGTTTTCTTTATGGTTCTAAGGGGAGATTGCACTTTGCATTGCTTATGTTTTGTTTGTTTGTTTTGCATTAGAAACATTCCCAATAAACCTAGCTAGCCTAAAGATTTAATTTAATGGGATTGACAACCCCTTATAGATATATCCTAAACTGATCACAAGTTTTGGCATTCTCTAGTAGCCAGGTGGGAATTAAAATAGAAGTAATATTGTAGTCACTAATGGCTATATAATTAATATTGAATTCAGCAATATCTCCTGTAGTCATAGGATATCTGCTTTACTACTCACTTGTGGTAGCTTCTTTCATAGTAGTATATTCTAAATACTATTCAGAGACCTGCTCTTCAATTTGAGGCTGCTTTTTAAATTTTATATTTTTATTGTACTATTGAGAGTGAAGTACTGCATTTAGAATCCTGAGCTAGTATTCCAAGTGGAAGGTAACAGAAAAAATATGAATATGACATGATTTGTGCTTAGAGAATCTGGGTTGACAGATTGTACTTTTAATTTACAGTACTAATTTACTTTGTCCATCTCGATTAGTGGTTCTTTTACTTCACTATGCATCAGAATTGCCTTTGGAGTTCATTAAAATGAAAATCCCAGTGCTGTACTCATAGAGAAGGTCTAAAATGCAACTTTGATATCTGCATTTTAAAAAAGCATCAAAAGTGGCCCACAGACCTTCCTTTGCATTAGCTAAAGTTCCAGAGTCCTTACTTCTAATTCCTTTGACTTTTAAAACTTACTCAAAGAAAGGAGAGTTTTCTAAGGTAGTTCCTCTAGCTGGTATATTATCTGGAGCAAGGTTTATAACATAGAGTCCATGGGTGGTCTTCAAAAGATCTATGAATCCTTGAAATTATATGCAAGAGCATGTATCTACCTGAATTTGGGAGGTCATAGGCCAAATCCTCCAGTATTCTAAAAGAGTCTAGAACCTAACTCAAGTTGAGAGTGACATCCCAGTGTGTGGCATAATAAGAGTATCAAAAATACCTAATTTTAAAAAGACAAAAATATTCCTTTTTTGCTATTTATCTATTTATACTTGCTGTCCATGTATCTAAATTCTTATGTTTAGACATATTATACATAATAACTCTCATCCTGAAAGGAAGAATATAGCAACATTTTACCTTTACTCCCCAAAATACCACCAGAAAAACCTGTTGATCAAGCAAAGCTAAGTTTATTAAACTTAACAGCAGTAAGAAAGAGTCCTGTCTTGATAGATTTAGCTGTGTCATAGAAAGGGGATATCATGGGAGAACATAGTGTTTTTAGCACTTGGATATGTGATATTGAAGCAAGTCTTCTAAGACAAGAACAGGTTAGGCTTGTACAACATTTATGATAAAATAGTATTGGATTGGTGAATACAGTGAAGTGAGGGCATTGGAGACTGTCTTGGTGAACAGACTGGTATTCTTAATAAGTAAAGTACTTCAGTTGGATCAATCTTATCTTCCAAGAACAAGTGTTTCCTTAAGAATATTATCTTTGTTCTCAATATTGTTTAACATAAGAGTAGGA
This sequence comes from Macroglossus sobrinus, assembly GCA_004027375.1. Lineage (NCBI taxonomy): Eukaryota > Metazoa > Chordata > Mammalia > Chiroptera > Pteropodidae > Macroglossus > Macroglossus sobrinus. Next base: position 222,198 of record PVKZ01002417.1, read on the forward strand.
AAGTATGCTCTGTCTTGATGTTATTTAACATAAAGAAAAGTGTTCTCAATCCCAGTATTATTTACACAGAGATAAATATGTATACATGGTCTCAGTATTATTTAACATAGGGGCAAGAGGTTATGTTAACTTCAGTTTTCAGTAACCAAGGACTGGTGTTCTAGGTGTATTTCTGGGTAGTTAATGTTCTCTGGCCCAACCATCATCCAAAACAAAATGTCTACTGAAAGCTTCATGTTCTTTCCAGCTAAACAACCAATGTGGCAGCATAGTGTTCAGACCCAAATGAACAGAAATATCTGTCTTCCTTCTCCCCTACAAACCTTCAGAGGATAAAAAGCTTTAGTTTTTCTAGTAATCTCTTTGTCCATCTATGGAGGTGAGGAATGTCCCCCATGTGAAATGAAAATAGTGAAGATAGTAATGAATGTTAAGAAATAGTAAGTGAAATTTGGCGGGTGGATCTTCTCTAGTAAAATAAGAAGAAATGAGATATGAAAGGTTACTTCTTGGCCAATGAGCACTGATTGGATTTTGTACTAGTATAAAGCCTGGGCCCAGAAACCTAGACCTTGGCCCATTATATTTACCACTAGAGCCATTTTTAGATCCTCATAGGCTGTATATACACTCTCACAATGGAAACTATGTGACACATGGTATCAAATATGTTTAAGGGTCCCTATACCCCACTTTATATTTGTTGTAAACTTTTTTAAGTTATTTTTTTAAATATTGATTTTGAAATTATTTGATGACAAGTAATATTTAATTTATGGTTAGGTATAATTTGTTGGAAATCATTGTGAATACTCAAGAATTGTTGCTAAATAAGATAATTCAACTTATAATTTTTTTACAATTTGTTTTTATGTAATGAAATTCCTTAAATACTAAATTTACACAACTAAGTTGAGATATAGTTATGTTTAATAGACATTTAATTAGACAATTAATTTAGATTTTATAGTTTTTTGAGGCATTTGGAGTTTACAATTTATTTCTGACTTAAAACATTTTCATAAGCCCACATAAAGCTTATTATCCTTAGATATGGTTCATATTGCTTAATAGATAAAATGGCTTTGTTTGCCATACAAAGAATAGTCAGATTTTGCCCTATTATCAAGGAATAGTAATTAAGTACATTTTTGATCCAGGCTGGCATAAGATAGAGCAGAACTTTCTTGGACAAAATAATATCAAAGCAAATATCAATAATCCAAAAGTGATTTCTCCCTGTACCCACTGAGGTGCTCTGAAGAATTAGATTTTCACAAGAAACTGATTTTTTTTAATCTGGAAATTTAATATCATTAACATATGTTGCTATCCACATAGCTGCAAAACAATATAATAGCCTAATTGTTTTGGCTAAATTAAGAATAAATATAGATGTATAAAAAAGAAAAACAAAATCAGGTAAACATATATATTTCAGTCTAAACCACTCAGTATGTATATCAGGGCAATCAAATATTCTTTCAAATACTTGTTTATAAACTTTAAATTATATTCCTTCTCACAGTAGATAAATCTTGCTGGCACGATCAGTTATATAATTACACTTTGTTATTCCACCATAGGTTTATACATGATTATAGAAAATCCACGGTGAATTTTTAGTCATAGACTGAGGTCCTTTATTTAGAAATCTAGTAGGCTGCCGGTATCTGCCTCAGAAGGTTTGTTCTCAAGAAATAGAAAATTCTTTTTAAGATTAGCCTAACACAGTATACCTGAAGGCATAAACAGAGAACAAATAAATGTATATACATACACAAACAAAACAAAAAATCAGAAACCATCTATAATAGAGCTTTCCAACAGAAATGTAATAAAAGCCATACCTATGACTTTAAATTTTTTAGTAGCCTCATTTTAAAGAGTAAAAAGAAATAGATGAAATTAATTTTAATAAAATATTTTATTTAATATAATATATTTAAAATATCATGTGAACATATACCTTAGGAAAAGCATTAAGAAAATATTTTACAGTTTTTTCATATTGCATGTTTAATATCAGGTATGCACTTTACACTTACAACCCATCTCAATTCAAATTAGCCAATCACAACTGTTCAATAGCCATGCAAGGTTAGTGGCTGCCATACTAGACACCACAGATCTATATCATGTTCCGTGTTTTTTAAACTTATACCTACATCATCTGGAAAGCTTGTTATAACACAGATTGCAAAGCCTCACTCCTAGAATTTCTGATTAATTGATAAGGATGGAGCCTGAGAATTTTCATTTCTAACAAGCTCCTTGGTAATACTGATGATTTTTATCTGGGAACCACAGTTTGATAACCATGGCCATAGTTCTTTCAAAATGCAGATGTGGGATCATTGGAAATATGACGGAGTGAGAGACATCCCCAGATCTCTCCCCTGGAAACAACAATAAGCTGAACATCTAAAACTCAACAAAAAAAAAAAAACACCCAAACTGCACACTAGCATGTCTGGGATCTATGCATAAGAGCTACCACAAGAATGAACTCCAGGAATAAGGAAGTGGACTGGGAGAAATAAAGAAGCTGCCTCTCTCAGCTGCTGGAGCTAACTGTAGGAGGAGGGGGAGGGGAGAAGGAGAGGCAAGTTCCCTGAACAGCCCTGCCTGGGAAAGCTGTGAGTTACCCATGATCAACGGTAAAGCCTAGGCATCAGGGAAGAAGGCAGAGAAGTGGGACTGCAGAAAAGCAACACTTGATTTTTACTGGCCACAATTGCAAAATCGAGGCTGAGCTTCAGCTGCCAATGCCCAATTCAGAGGGCCCCTCTCACCATAACCCTCCAAGACCAAACACCATGGAGCCAAGGGGAATCTGAGCAAACACTATCAAAACTGTTGCTAACAAAGACAGAGACTGAAACTGAGGGTAGTGAGTGTGATTAAATACCTGTCAGAAAATTAAAAGGCATTTCTAAGGCTTTATATAAAGCAGGGATACAAGAGACTTAGATGCCACTTACTGGAAACCAAAAAGAAGTTCCTTTGTTGCAGCACACTAAAAAGAGAACTATATATAATAAATCTTCTTTCTGGAAAAAAAAAAAGCAGAATACATTTCCAGTAATTCCCAGGCAGATAAATAGTCCATTAAACATCATGAACAACCAATTGTACAAAAGGGCCTCCGATACGGAATAATCCTATTTATCTTATCAGAAGTGTTTTTCTTCATCGGATTTTTCTGAGCATTCTATCACTCAAGCCTAGCTCCAACCCCAGAACTAGGTGGTTGTTGACCCCCAACTGGCATCCACCCATTAAATCCCTTAGAAGTACCACTACTAAATACATCAGTACTACTAGCCTCAGGAGTATCTATCACCTGAGCACACCATAGCCTAATAGAAGGTAACCGAAAACATATACTACAATCCTTACTTATTACAATCCTACTTGGAGTATATTTCACCATTCTTCAAGCCTCAGAATATTATGAAACCCCTTTTACAATCTCAGACGGAATTTATGGCTCAACATTCTTCATAGCCACAGGATTTCACGGATTACATGTTATTATTGGCTCTACCTTCCTCATAGTATGCTTTATACGACAACTAAAATTTCACTTTACCTCCAAACACCACTTTGGATTTGAAGCTGCCGCCTGATATTGACACTTTGTAGACGTAGTGTGATTATTCCTTTATGTATCTATCTATTGATGAGGATCCTACCCCTTTAGTATAAAAAGTACAATTGACTTCCAATCAATTAGCTTCGGAACATTCCGAAAAGGAGTAATTAATCTAATAATTACACTATTAACTAATATTTCCCTAGCGTCCCTACTAGTTCTAATCGCATTTTGAATACCACAAATAAATACTTACGCAGAAAAATCTAGTCCATACGAATGTGGTTTTGACCCAATAGGATCAGCCCGCCTCCCCTTCTCAATAAAATTCTTTCTAGTCGCAATTACATTCCTATTATTCGACCTAGAAATTGCACTACTACTCCCCCTTCCATGAGCTTCCCAAACCCACAACTTAAACACCATACTTATAACGGCATTAATACTAATTTCCCTACTAGCTATTAGCCTAGCTTACGAATGATACAACAAAGGATTAGAATGAGCTGAATAACTGATAATTAGTTTAACAAAAACAAATGATTTCGACTCATTAGATTGTAGATACACCTATAATTATCAAATGACCTTAATATATATAAATATAACACTAGCCTTTACAGTATCTCTAATAGGATTATTAATATACCGATCACATCTTATATCCTCACTCCTTTGCTTGGAAGGAATAATATTATCCCTATTCGTAATCATAGCAACAACAATCATAAATATACACCTAACACTATCAAGCATACTACCTATTATTATATTAGTATTCGCCGCCTGCGAAGCTGCATTAGGCCTTTCCCTATTAGTAATGGTCTCAAACACATATGGAGTTGACCACGTACAAAACTTAAATCTACTACAATGCTAAAAATTATTATACCCACAACAATACTAATCCCACTGGTATGGCTATCAAAAAATAGTATAATCTGAATTAACACCACAGCCCACAGCCTAGCAATCACACTAATTAGCCTCCCCCTATTAAATCAACCTAACGACAACAGTCTAAATATATCTCTAACATACTTTTCAGACTCCCTCTCAACTCCTCTCCTAATATTAACAATATGATTATTACCACTAATAATTATCGCCAGCCAATTCCATCTAACCAAAGAATCCTACACACGAAAAAAACTCTATATTACTATACTAATTTTACTACAAGTTTTCCTAATCATAACATTTACAGCTACAGAGCTAATTCTATTTTATATCTTATTTGAAGCAACCCTGCTACCAACCCTAATCATTATCACTCGATGAGGTGGACAAACAGAACGACTGAATGCAGGAATGTACTTCCTATTCTATACCCTAGTAGGATCTCTTCCATTACTAATTGCCCTAATTTACCTACAAAACACTACAGGAACATTAAATATTATCCTCACCCAATACTGATCAGAACCAATAACAAACTCATGAAATAATGTTCTCATATGACTAGCATGTATAATAGCCTTTATAGTAAAAATACCCCTATATGGCTTACACCTATGACTACCAAAAGCACACGTAGAAGCCCCCATCGCAGGATCAATAGTCCTTGCAGCCGTATTACTAAAATTAGGGGGTTATGGAATAATACGGATTACCACAATCCTAAACCCAATAACAAATTCCATAGCATATCCATTCATAATATTATCCCTATGAGGAATAATCATAACTAGCTCAATCTGTTTACGGCAAACAGACCTAAAATCACTAATCGCATACTCATCAGTAAGCCATATGGCACTCGTAATCGTAGCAATTCTAATTCAAACCCCATGAAGTTATATAGGAGCAACCGCCCTAATAATTGCACACGGACTAACCTCTTCCATACTATTCTGTTTAGCCAACTCCAATTATGAACGAATCCACAGCCGAACCATAACACTAGCCCGAGGCCTACAAACAATATTACCCCTAATAGCCACCTGATGATTATTAGCCAGCCTAACCAATCTAGCCATCCCTCCTTCCATCAACCTAATTGGAGAATTATTTGTAGTAATATCAACACTATCATGATCCTCCCCATCAATCATTTTAATAGGGATTAACAT